>VZRU01020239.1:264543-301179 GCA_013398155.1 Pedionomus torquatus | reverse complement strand
TTTTATTTTTTTTTTTTTTTTTTTTTTTCCTTAAAACACTTTGAGGTTTATAAAAATGTTGATTTCTGTTTGCACAGTACAGAGTTGGGGATTTTTTTTAGAGTATGGATTTCTGTTTCTAACATTTTAGTTATTAGATTTGTGATAAAGCTATCTGAAGTTCTTACGGTCATGTCTAGGTTGTGAATTTGACTCCTCAGAGCTCGTCACTGTAGTTGTGTCAGGGCTTAGAACTCAGCCAGCCTTAGCTCAAATCTTTCAAGTTTCGGTTTTTAAGGATGTCTTAGACTTTATAGGAAGAGGTCTCTTGTTAGACAAAAGTCATATTTATGAATATATGTCTTTGAAATTGTGCTGCTCCTGTGTTTGGGACAGAACATACAGAAGTATAAACATACGTTTATGTACAGTATAAAATGAAGTTACGCAGACGGATTCAGGACATTTGCTTGTCTTCAGTGAACTCTTTGTCTTTCCCTATCAATTTCTCTTTAAAGTCCTACCCAGCCCCTTCTTAAGGGTTCATCAAATCTAGTAGAAAAGTAATATCTTCCATTAAATCAATATTTAGGTGACAAAACAAAAAGGATTTTGGGTTCAGCCTCCCTTGCTGACCTCTTTAATCTTCCTCATATCCTTAGACTGTGCTACTGTTATAACTACAGGAACAGATATATTTTTTTTTTTAATGAGATACTTTCTGCCTTTATGAGCTACTCTATCAAATCAAAAGATAAAATCAGGCTTCACACAATAAATGAACCAGTACACAGAGACAGAGCTATTTTTCTTTCTTCCAAAAGTGGACATGCAAAAAAGCCTTGCCAACCCAGTACCAATACACAGGGGTATGTATGTAGAGAAAACCTACAATTCTTAAAATTAATGAAAATCAGCAGAGCTATAACTCAAAATCACTGGTGAAAATGTCATAATATAAAGAAATCATTACATATAGTTAATTGTGGGTATCTGTTTGTAAATGAAAATAGTAAATCATATTATTAAATGCTAAGAACATATCAAATAATTAGAAAAAAAATGCTCTCAACTATCTGCTTATATGAACTGTCCTTCTGAAAATGTTCATAAAGAAACTAGCATATTTCTAATTTTTTATTTAACATTTAGGGAACAGAACTTGAAATTTATTGAATAACTACTTTTAATACAAATGTGCTTAAGGTGGGTGTAGGTTTAATGGTAGATCTAAGTCTCTGAAGAAAAATATAATTATGGAGATTTAAGGTATGTGACAACTAGAAGCATGATGATATTCCACTACATCTTTCCTTGCTTGTGCCTTTTTTTTTAATACTGGATGTGAACTTATTTCAGTGTAGAGCAGAGGACAAACCCAAACCAAGTGTTTAATGTGACTCAGTAAAGCAAAACAATTATGTCTTTTTTTATCAGAAAGACCAAGAACTTTACAATGGACATCATTATGATTACAGACTCTGCCTTTCTGTGAATGTGATGCAAACACTAGACACCAGAAGTTACATCACATATCACAAAATAAGACAATATTATAGCCATCGTGAAAAATCAGCCACCTTTATACGTAATATTGAACATTAACACCACTAGAGTGTATTTTTTTAGTGGGTAATGAGAAGTAAATTAGCAGCCCAGTCTAGAAATTATTACAAAGCTTTGTTAATGATTAAATACTATTTAGGAATTTGAGAACTGTAGAAGCTGGGAGAGAAGGGAGAAAGAGAAGCCTCATACTTTGTTGATCACAGCCACCCCCTGAGACAGAATCATAGAACTGTCTAAGTTGGAAGGGACCTTTAAGATCACTAAGTCCATCCATCAGCCTAATGCTGCCAAACCCACCCCCAAAACATGCCTCATAGCACCATGTCTACCCATCTTTTAAACACCTCCAGGGATGGTGCTTTGATCACTCCCCTGGGCAGCCTGTTCCAATGTTTGACAACAAATCATTTATTTACTGCGTCTTTCATGTCTAATAACTATAAACACTTTCCTTCGTAAAATGAAAATGTGCTTTCACAAAAAATCAGAGGAAAATAGCTGTGCATTTGTCTAAAATTGAGTACTTTAATTGAAGGGACAAAGTAGACCTTAACAATATTTTGCCTTTCAGCACCAAGCTCCAGCCTTAGGACTCTGGACTCCAGCAGCTGGTTTCTTTTGTAACTGCCTCCAGTTACCACTTTTGAAAGCACGTTGTTTTTTTCTGCTAGCTATGGAAAAGCCACAGCACATTTCTGCAAGAAATCAAAGACAGCTTTTTCTCCTTAGGTTCAGAGTGTAATTCATAGAGGGTTTAAGATGTCTCTTCTCCAGACAGAAGCAATGCATGTACAAAATTTGTTCATTTCCAAACACACACACCTAAGGTTTACAATCCTTCTCTCTCTCTCTCCTCTATTTCTCTACCACTCATGTCATCCAAGAAAGAAAGTTGTATGCCAGGCATTCATTATAACTATTTTTGCTAACATCTGTTACAGGCCAATTTCAATGCTATTGCTACTTCCCTTCTCATTCTGTATGTATGAGCTGGTATTAATATCTCCAAGGAAAGTAAATGCATGAATCAATGTGTCTGAATTAAATAGGGCTGAACGAATGAAGCATATGTATAAAAACAGGCGTGTTGTGTTTGTACATTCAGGTACTGTGCTAAACATTGCAGGTGGCATGAGACACACTGTGGAGCCCATGTCCAGTGTGACAGAGAAAGGCAGACTGTCCAGAAGAAGATGTAGGGATGCCCTTTGTGCAAGGTGTCACAGCCTTCCTTGAAAAAAAGGTGTGGAGAGGAGCAGACTCTGGGCTGTGATGCTTGTCTGCTCTGCTGCCACAGGTCTTAGGGAAAGGACTGGCAAACAGCCACCCCATCAAGCCAGAAGTCCACATGAGCAAAGCAGAAGGAGGGAGGATATCAAGGACAGAGCATCAGAGGACATCAGGGAGCCAGGGGCAAAGGGCCTGAAGGCTGCCAGGTTAATGTCTAGGGTAAGGAGCTGCTCCCAAAGCAAGATGTCTTTGGAAAATGCGGTGTGTCCATCCCGGGAAAAAAAACTGGGGGGAAGGGTAGGTACTTTCAGAAACTGTTTCAGAAAACTGCTGCTGAGTAGACAATGTATATGTTGCAACTGCCTTTCTAGCAGTTCGTGTTTGTCTTGCAAGCAGTCTTTGCAGAAGCTGTGTATGGGAGTCATCTTTGTTCCAGTGCTGCTGAGTGGGTGGGCGGTTGCTCACTTGCCAGCTGATGTGTGGTCAGCTTGCTCAGAGCAGCGTCCGGCCCTGCATCTGCAGAAGCACGCCTGCACCCACCGAGGGCACACTGCTTTTGCTCTAGCCTCCCCAGCCCAGTTCATTCTCCAGTCAATAAGGCTGCCTGCTGGTAGTCAGTGAAAAATGGCCCAAGTCAGTGCAGTATTGACACTGCCCCCAGCCCTGGTGGCTCTCCCTCCTCTGCTCATCCATCTTCCTCGCAATGCAAGTCAGAGTTTCACAGTCAGCCAACTCCAGCTGTTTTGTCCTACCAGTCTGTTAGGAGAATTTTAGCAAAAGAATAAGAGAAGATAGAAACAAGCAACTGGCTTGTAAGGGTGAAAGGTGTTTTGGCTGGAAGATGTGTGAGTGATAGATACCTTTTTGTACTGTCCAAATTTGCACCTTGCACTATAGAGAATAGTGGTGGCTAAAAACTCTGCCTATTCTTTCTTCTATTCCATATGACCGCCCTGTGCTATGCTGAGTGTGAACAATGTACAGTTTGGGAGCTGAGTCTACTTCATGTTATACACTGGTCTGAAGACCCGCGTCACTGCTATTTTGCTTTATGTGATAGCAATAGGCATTTTTGAAAGAGAAAAATATGTACAGGAAGCTCTCCAAGGTCAATATAAGTGTGTAAATAGCCAGATGCTATTTCCCTGTGAATTACAAGGTTGAGCAGCCAAACATCTCTTAGTCATGTAAATTATGAAAATCCTGAGAACTGCAGTGCAGACAAGAAATCTAAGGCTGCTGAATCATTTTCTCTGGTTCAAAAATGACTATATCTTATCCCTTTATTCCAGATTTTATTTGCATTCTATGACTGTGTTTCTTCCTGTCAGATATAGGGATGGAGTTAGCATCTTTGCTTTAGGATATTGTTCTTTCATTATCAAAAGAGGAGATCAGCACACTTGCAGAGATTTTTTTCAAGATGTGGGAAAAATAATACAAAACTAGGATTGGGCTATTTCTCTTAAGCTATCTGCAGTTAAAGTGATCATTAAACCTCAGGACAGGTTTAAGGGTAATCCAGATGAATATTGTTTTCATCAAAGCAATTGTGAAGTCATCTGCTTTCTCCCTGTTGCCTTAGGACCAACGTTAGAAAAGCCATGCCATCAAGTGAAATTGGAATTATTTTGCTCCAATTCCTTTAAAGTTCAATTTTTCTCAGTTACTGCTTGTAGTTATCTGATGTAAGAAAGACTACTCGTTTTCTGAATAGTGCCACTGATAGGTGTTTTTTTTTTCCCCATTTCCTTTTGGGAAGTTAGAAATATACAGTCTTTACAGTAAAAAAAAACAACCAACCAACCAAAAAAAAACCCCACACCACCAATGAATACACACTCTATTTTTTTAGTACAAGAAATAAATAAAGACTGTGCACAAAGCAAGTGAGATTGATTTGAAAGATGGATAACAAAAAGACTGTGAATACAGAACAGACATGAGAATAACAGCATGTCTTAATGCTATGGATTTCAGTCCTGTCTAAGAAAGATGGATAAATGCTTACGCTTTTGGTTCCTTCTGGTCATGCCCAGGAGAGGTAACAGAAAACCCAGACGCCTACAGTGACTCTTGAGAAAACAATCAACAGAAACAACTAAAAGGATAAGTAGAAACCTGAATGTGCACGGAGCATACTGATTAACACCAGCACAGAAGCTGTACACGCAGGGTGAGGGTATTCTGCACAGCACATCTTCCTACAGTCTGCCCTCAATAACTCTTGAAGTCTCTAAAGAAAACAAAACACTGGTATGAGCCTTTCAGAGATTTTCAGTCCAAGGACAATCTCAATGCACCAGATTAGATGCAGCCTCTATGGCTGAGATTTATGAGTCTGAGTATTAAAGCTAGTTGGTAGGAAAAGCCTGGGCACAATTAAAGCTTTGAGAATACGACAATTATTTTTAATTACATCAGAAGAAATTTCACTTCAGCAGCTCTTCTTCATCAATGATAAATAACAATAGATGAAGTGGCAGAGGAAAATGTGATTTATGTTATCAAGGCCAAAGTGAGTGGGGAAATGCACCTAAATTAAAATAATTAGAGTTAATATGTCCTTTGCATTGGCATGAATAATTATTTAATCCACAGATCAGAATCGGTCTCTTTGGATTCCTCTGATACTTTTATATTTAATAGAGTGTAAGACGATAATAGCAGAAACAAACAGTACTGCATATGGAAGAGGTTTGTAGTCCATGTAAACTTAATCATTTAAGCTAATTCTATTCCATTCACTGTTTCTTCAGTTTGATCACTCTGTTTTCCTAGAGGAAACAGGATTTTTTTTTTCCCCCCTATTTTTTCTGTTAATAATCTTTCTCACTCTCACATGGCTTCTCTCAGTGATGCTGTCAGCAAGATGATGCCTAGTCCCAATTAGAAATTCAATCAATATTCACATAATGAGAGTTCTAGAAAAACCATGTCATTTAGTTCAAAGACATGGATATATTACTGTAGCTATTCAGGTTTCAAGTAATTTAGGGCACCTCAGTGAAAAAAGATAAAATAAAGCTGAAAGGCTTAGAGGTAGTTAATTGTTACTATGGCAACTTCCTAAATAAGCTTTAGATTCTAGTCATTATTCAGTTTATTTGGAGGCTGAACAGAATCATTAAAGATGAAACTTAGTTAAAGCTCAGAACAGTTCTAGGATCTTACAGTTTCCTTCTGGTCCTTATAGAGTTACTTAAAGTTTGTCCATTTCAGCTTTGAGCTGTGTCCAAGAGCAAGATGCAGCCTGCATAGATTAAAAAATGGCAGCATGTTACATAGCAACCATCTAATTTTAATAACTTTGGCAATTGCATTTTTACATTTTTATATCCCAGTAGAACTCTCTTAAATGTATTGTGTGGGAAAGAAGTGGTCCTCAGTGAATAATGCTCTCATCTGCCCATAAAATGAAGCGATTAAGATCTGATTTTCAAAAATGGGCTCTGACTGTGAGTGTACCTTTGTCATCTCCAGATATGGGGCGCAGTCCCCTCAAACCTTTTGGGAGCTCAGCCACTGTCAAACACTGGCTCTCGACATTGCTGATGAAATTCATAAATGGTTCTGCAGAGTGTCATTACACTAGTCCTACAATTCTTCCTTCCATGAAACCCCCATGTGCAGAAGAGCAGGGATACATTTCAGCCTGGTCCCTGGCCAGTATTGTAACAAAGCTGATAACAAGGAACCGGGAGAAAGTTTCTTATCAAAATCTCACCATACTGATCACGTCCGTTTGTGATCCTAACGTGGATGTGAGTGAATATATTTGGCCTCTGTGGAGCAAGTTTAGAGAGCCTGACCTATATAGGTAACAATGGAGACAGCAAACAGAAACAAGAGTTGGGCAACAACCACCACACCTTAATTAGCTGAAGATCCTTAGCATCCTAAACTTTTTGTGTTTTCTCAGCAGCTATAGCTGCCTACCATAACTACTCTGTAGCACACGACAAACCAGTGGAGGCCACGAAATAAAATTGTGTCTCAGTAGGAGACACCCCATGGCTTCTCACAGCAGTAACTTGCTAGCTCAGGCCAGCTTTCCCTCTTCTGTAGGCTGGAAATCTCTGAAGTCACTGACTCATAACTGCAACGTTGTTAGAGAATGATGCTTTCAGTGTGAAGATACTTAGAAGAAACCCCCAGAGGTGAACATATAAGCAGCATAGACTGAAGCAATGAGGAGTTCTGAGAAAAAAAAAAAAAAAAAGGCAGTACAAGTCACCTAGCTGTGAGCTCACTGCTTTTAAGGTTGAGCTGCTATGTAGGCATCTTTAAAACACCCTCAAGTAGTTTAACTGTGAAAGGTGGGGAAACTGTGGTGTGTAGATGTCTCTCAAAAAGAGGTAAAACAAGACCAGAAAAGTTTTGTAAGTGGCCTGGAGTCAATATGACACTGTCATAAAGTAATCCCCTTCCCTGCCGCCTGCAAGCCTGTCTGTCTGTCTGCCTTTCGTGACCTAATGGTCCTGGTGACCGGGAGTCACCCCGCCCAGGGCACACCTTGCTGTGTTTGGCAGCTTCGAAGGGGCTTTAGACTTTCTCCGTAGTCAGTGTAGGGCAATGGCACTGCGAGGGCATGGCTCACTGTTCTAGGTATTCAACTGTAAAAGACAGCAGGGAATTAGCCTGTTTCTCTTCCCAGATCTTGAATTACAAAACATAATAGAGATGTCGTAAATTAATGAGTCTCTTCCTTCTTTTCTCAAAATGAAATTGTTTTGTTAATTTTCTTTAAAAAACACCTTTGTTTTGACATATAGGTAGGACATCCAAACTTCCTGATATAAAACAGTCATAATGGAAGTAAAGTGGTTCAGACTGGCTCCAGGATGCTTCAGCAGACTTAATACTCTTGCTCTTTCTCCTTTAACTGTTCCAGACTGTGCCTTTTTCTTTCCTTTTACATTTTTTTTCTGATTTAGAAGAGCAAAATGCTCTTCAAAATTTCACATGATAAAAAAGGAATGTGCATCCAGCTGCAACAGAAACTGGTTTTCTCTCCCATCCATTCCAATGTGAAGGAATTCTGCATTGCTTGTTGCTTGCACCAGTCCTTTTCCATGGAAATCCAGTCTCCAGAGTCACAGTTTGGGGAACCTTGTCAAGGACTAACTTTGCTTAATTTATAAGAGGGGAAGTGCAGAACTGCTGAGGAAAACAAAGAAAAATATTGTCTGATCATAAACAGCGCTCTTAAATCAGGCTGAGCGTTATTTATTGTATTTTGTTTTCTTCACTGTTATACAACCACAGCACCCGGCTGTTGCTGTGTTGCAAGGATAATGTTTTCAAGGTTAGCACAGAAGTAATCAAACACTCAATGGTGGTATGAATATTCATATCAAGCCACATCATGAGAAAGTAGATAGAGGCAAATATGCAATTTAAATATAGATTACAGCAGGAAATGGGACATGAAACACTAATTAGATAGTGAAAATTACATGTTACTTACATAGGTAAATACACTGCAGGGGTCATGCATGGGATCTTTTCTATTAGCATTTGTTTGTTTGTGACTTGACCCTGATTTGAAAAGAGAGGTTTTTTTTAAAAATAAAAACACGAAGAAAGGAACACCTTCATTGTACTAGAAAATCTATATTGTTTGCAGGATTATTGATTTGGGCTATAAGCCAGGCTTGACAGCTGATGTGGATCAGAATAGGTCTGTACAGCAGAAACTATTGGTGTGAGCTCTCTAGAAGTCAGGCTTTCTCCCCAGCCTTGCTTATGCAACTCACTGCTATTTGGGCTGCTAGAAGACTGCGTGCTGGCAAGGAGTGCCTGAGCTCCTACTGCTCAGACTAGATGAAAATTTTACCCCACTACAGAATTTCTGGTGGGAAGAGCATCTGTAAGGAGACAAAAGTATTGTTTTCTGTTTTTCAGGGAACATCTAATCTAGATTAAATTTCCTGCTTTTCCTTTCAGAAACCGAAATATGGCTCTAGCCTACTTAGATCAGTACTAGTGTGTGACATCAGTCAACACAACCTTCATACCAGAGGCAGCAATATTCATTTCCAGTTCTACTCTGAACCACCTCATCTTGCTGGGTTCCCCTCCCATGTATGGTCCTTTTTCCTTTATCACTTAATTGTGCCTTTCTCCTTTAGCTAAAAGGAAGGTGAAAGAAAAGTCTTGATTAATGTATCCCCTTTTCTTTCTTTAGCCAGCAGCTTTCTTCCCTTACCATGATCATGGAGCTAGTTGACAGTTTGGGCTTTCCAGATGGACAGTGGGGAATTAATGAGGGGAGGAGGAACCAGGTGCCCCTCATGCAAAAGCTCACTTATTCCTTAGCTTTTCACCTGTAGGTTGCTTTTGGTTGGGTACCTCTACTGTGCTTGAGTCTACAAGCAAGAAAAACAGCTTCAGAATACATAATGTTTGTTTATTTATTGGTGAATACACGCTGTGGATATGTAGAACTACCATGCTACAGGGCCATGCAACTACTCTTGTGCTTCTGGATGGGTCTCTGCCGAACAGGCAGTCATCGGTCAGGTAAGGAAGGGTCTGTCTCTGGCTCCTTGGTGTAGGCTGATCTTTGATATTGCTGATTTGCTGTCTTCCTATTCTTTGCTTTTCTTTCCTCAGGATGTTATAGCTTTTCATGTCAGTATTTTCCTCGTGAATCCCCGAGCTTTAAGTAACCCCATCTCAGCAAATATTGTTGAGACTATTGTTTTGCTTTTCTTATCCTGCACGGCTTTAACTTATGGACTTTCTCACACCTCAACAGCATTTTTTATATAAAACTCTGTCGTGGTGACAGTTGTGTTGTGCAAAAGTAGGCTGGGACTCACAGACAGCAGAAGCCCTAGCCACAGGCTAGGAAGGGCTGTATCCCCCAAGCCAATTCACATTAGCTGCCTCAATGAAATAAAGAATTGCAACATAAAGCTCAAAGAAAGATTTGTGAGACAAGTGTGTGACACTGCAGTGCAGTAACTTTGTCAGGAAATTGTGAGCTGGTATTTAGCAAATGCGCAGGATCTGGAGAGGGCACTGATCTCACTGGAGGTCCTGTGCCCCTTCATACAGAGAAACCAAGACTTTTGACAGTGACTGGGTGGTTTCCCAATGGGCAAGCATCTCAAACTTGGTGTTCTGGACAAACTCCAAGCCGGTCAGTCCCACTTCATTTTTAAAGTTTACCTGACATTGCAAAATATGTGTTAGTATCTGTTCTTTTTGAAATCCAATTAAGAATTCAGTTCAGAAATCAGGGTTACGCAACTTTTGTTGTTTGTTATCTTTCATTTCCCATTTATTTTTCATCAGCAGACAAGTGTTTGTGGACATAAGGCAAAACCCTGAGAACTCTTCCTATTTTTTATGCATGCTTCAACAGGCAAAGGCTCTGTGCGTGTCAGTGTGTATCTGTCCTCTGCAGAGTCGCTGTGTATTGCTAAGGATTTGCCACTTCTCCTTGTGGAGGTGGCAGCACAGTGGTCCTTATTCTTTATAGAAAGTTTATTACTTTTTGTGAAGTACCTTGAGACTTTGTGGAATAAAAGAGTGTGTTGAGATAAAGGTTATTTATTATTCATCACGCCAAATACATTTGTTCATACATTTTAAAGCTGGGAACAGTGTGTGATAAGAGACAGCTGCATAGCTAGGACTCTTACTGCAAGCATGCAAATTATTTTTCAGATCTGAAAAGAGGTGGGGAGCTGCTGCTTTTTTTTTTTTCCCAACCATATCAGATGGCTGAATGAAACCTACTAATTCTCCCCATAAAACATAACACAGCAAGATTTCCAAAATGAACTAAATCTGTTGATAACAATCATACTGTAGATAACACAAGCCCGTACACACACACACAAAAAAAGGATCTAAAAATATTATAAAATGTCATAAAGACACCTAATCTCTGATTTGAATAATTTGTATGAGGAAGGCATCCTGTAAACAGAGGGCCTGTTACCTATCCCTTATGCCCGTGTGTCCAACAAAAATTGCTTAAGGCAGCAAGAAGCGATTTAGCTGAAGAAATAAAAGCAAAACCAGTCTTCTTGCAGAAACTAGATATTTTGTAACACCAAATGGAGCAAAGAAGAGCGGATGTCTGTGACTGAAATGACCATGACATGACAATCTCTCCGTATGTCAGATGGATAAAATAACAACAGACTTCTCTGTGGAAATCTGATTGAAAGGCACTCATATCAGGCCTCTGGGTTTTCTCAGAGAATGGAAATTAAGATTGCAGTAACTTTTTTCCACCTGCTCAAATGTGTTCCAGTTCTCCATTCTTCCTCACTAAGGAGACATGGAGTATTGAACATTACCCATTCGTTTTGGATCCCATTTGGAATCACTGAATATTTCACAGGAAGCAATTTTTAGGGGAAGAATACCTCTAATGGGCTGAAATTATATGAGCACCTGTGGTATTTCAGACCCCAAAAGAAGGCTGGAGTGCCACACAGCAAGCCTTATTTATTGCAGTCCTTTCTAGAGTCTATGAAACAAAAATGTTTTATTCCATCTTATTGTTTGGCACTTCAGAGGAGCCTCTGGGGAAGGGAAAAGTTAATTTCTCCTTTTCCTGCTAACAGATTAGCAGTCAGTTCTGCTTGGGGTGAATCCCAAAAGATTGCTTTCCAGATTTTTACACCATTCAGGATGGGGGAAGCATTACAAGAGTTGACTAGAAGGGTTTATATTTATACTAATCATAACTACAAATTTCAACAGTGGTTTTTCTCTGAAAACTGCAGGTGACTTTTTGAATCACAGTCATAAACGAGACCAAAAAGATCCTGTTCCATATCTTGCTGTGCTCATACTACTGTAGTAGTTTGGTTGAGTCCATTTTCAATGAATGACTTTTGGGGAAAAACAAAACCTGATGTGATGTGAAGAAGATGCTGGTAAATTTCAGGTTCTTCTGAACTGAGGAGCAGCCAGTGTTATATACATTGTGTGTGACTATGAAATGCTCTTCAGATAACAGCAATAAACCCTTCTCAGATTAAATAGGCCCCAAAAACCATGCAGAGTTAACTAACTGCCTCAATCCACTCAAAATTAGCAATTTGTAAATACCCTTGACCACCAGCTTCATCTTCAAGCATCCACATGTCTTTCAAAAAATATCGCCTTTAGTCCTTCTCTGACTCAGAGGGTCACGGGAGTGAGTCTAATCCTGGGTGAGGAATTTAAGTACTACTGTAATTCATTATTTCTCATCCCATTTTCTTTCACTTAAGACATTCCCTTTCTTTTCTGATTTTTAGCTATCAAGAGTGACCAGCTATTTTTTACAGTATTAACTTTTTTCCAGCTTAGATTCCCTGAATGCATAAGCTTCCACTCTATGCAAAATATTCTCACAGTAGACACTCTGGCATAAAATCGTAAAATTCTGGGGAACAGATTCTGCCATTTCTCTACATTCTGTCCAAGGTAGGCGCAGTGACTGTCTGCAGCTCCTGAATGCTGGTTCAAATAATTAATTTGTGCCTCACACTCAAGAACACACAAAATAACATGATGAACTTTTGCATACAGAAAAACAATATCTCTAGGTATTTGTGTTCAGGATTTGATTTATATAAATGACATTTTGCATGTAAATATACAGCCAGCCATTTCACTGCCTGCCAAGAGGTATTTGAGCTAAACACAATGACGTTCCTCTTAATCTAAAATGTCATGGTGTGATGTGCACCTAGTGTAAAGGTTATCACACACATCAGAATGTAAACAAATTATTTGGCAAATAATTAGCCTCACCAAATTTGTGCCTCTTTCTTCCTGGTTAAAATAACTTCTGTCAAGAAATATGGCTCCCAAATAAGCATCCATCAATTTGGGATGGTACTTAAGATGGTATGAAATTACTAATTGCCTTCCATTCACCCCAAGAAGAGTTGAGTCCCAGCTCCAGGGCAATTGAACAGATGTGCTCTGAAAATGACAAACCCTAGGCTGAATTCTTCCAGGCATTCCTGCCCAATAAACTTCCTTGGGGTTTTATGAATAACTCACTTTCTACCTTTCCCAAATCCGGACTTGTACTTGAAACCCTGCATAGAAGGATCATTTATAACAGTAGATTGCTCTGTCTGAATGTGTGTTGAGATCTGTGTTTCTTCAGAAAAGCAGAGTAGCAAATATTACAGAGTATCTCTTTTTTTTTCTCCCTTTGGAGTACAAAATGCTTTCAGGCATTCTACAGCTGGAAGGTCTGATCTGCTACTGGAATACATATTTACCAAGTATCTCTGATGTGTCCATTGTATGCTCTACAACCACAGCAGCGTGATTTTCCCAGGCCCCAGGAGGTTTTCCCAGATTGCAGCAGTAGTACCTCAGGCACTTCTGTTGATACTCATTGCCTGTATCTACCTATTGATTTGGCATGTTATAGGTTGGTCTGGAAGAATCTGAATCCCAAGCTCTGAAGGATAAACTGGAGTCACAACAATTGCATGAGCCTCACCCTTTTGCAGAAGGCTACAGTCACTGCCTTTGTTGCTGGCTAAACTTCTCTCCTATTCTGCTATAGGATATACACATGCAGGCAATTCTCCAAACTTCAGTTAGCTTTATCAACTTTTTAATTTTTTTTTTTGTATTTTCTTTTTTAAGTAGTCAAAGTCTGTGTTACTGATCCTTCCTCTAATAAAAGAACCCTGTGGTCTGTATTTTGTCACAGGTGTACTTAAGCTACTGTCATGCATGGCAATCCTACAGTGAAATTACCTACAGCTCAGAAGCCACCTTGTTTCCCAGCCTAGATTGCTGAATGGGAAGTCCATTATTAAGCACCATTTTAGTCTCTAATGTCAGATATGATGCATATGCATTTTGTTGAAAAAATGAAGAAAAAAAATATTGCAGCTTTCCAATGATATGGTCAAATTTTCAGTTGACAAGGATGTCAAAATCAAATTTTTCTCGGACAAGGATGCTTTTTCCTTTACACATATGCTATACACAATGAGGAAAAGAAAAAGAGGACTGTAGTTTGTCTCAGGAAACTTAATTTATTTAACCTATCAGGAAACAAGGACTAAAATGAGGGTCTTGTTTCTTTTCTTTATTCACTTCCCTACAGGTTGAACCTTTTATTCAAAAAGAAAAAAATCATAACAAAGAAGATATAAAAGAAACATAAAAAGGAAATGTTCTTTCATTTTCAATCACAACAGAATTGATGGCATGTTTCACTGAAAGTGCTAAATTCCTCCTAGTTCAGACTGAAGGAAATTATCCAGAAACCAAATGGTGCATATATCTGTCATAAATTAGGAGAGCCTATAGAGGTTGCTATTGTTCAAATGGTGTTACTTCAGCTTTCCACTGAGCTGGCTAAGCATCATTCTTCTGCCATCCTTCAGGCCCGCTTGCGAGCTAACTACCAACAATAGAACTTTATTTTCCCTCGGATATTTTTCACTAAGGCAAGATCCCAGCGCTATGAGAAGCAGCCTGTTTGAATAACAACTAAATGAAAACAGCCTTGAGATTTGAACATACAGGAACATAAACTATCGTCTAATTGCTTAGAAGGCTGAAGGCTTGCTCTGTACCTGACACGAGTACAAGGACAATACACATGTCCAGCGAGGTGCTCCAAAGGGTCTGAATGTCCTGCATTGTGAGGGAGGTTGCACAGGCATAGACAAAGAATGGGGGCAGCTTGTAAACTACAGGAAATCAACTATTTTAACTTGACAAGTTGCCCCCACATCTAACCTACTTTTAGGATGGATGATGATGAGGTTGCCAGGTCTCACAGGTGGTGGACCTTCCCAGTAGCAGCAGGAGTCCTCTGATAGTTTGACCTGAACCAAATTCCTTCTTTCCTTTGTGAACATCAGAAAGAGACATTTTAGAATGAGGAAAGCACATCTGCAGGAGAAACACGGTTATTTGGGACAGGAAGAATGAGGAAGTGTGGTTTGTAACAGAGGCTGAGTCAAATGTTAAGGCAGAGGAAGAGTCCGAATCAGCTGCCTGTACCACCAGTCCTTTAACCAAAGCCCTGTTTTAAATCTGAATTTTCCTCCCTTCCAGCCCTTACTTCCTCTCTCTCACATTCTAACGCCACTGCAAAACTCAGTTTTATCTACAGAACTAAGAAATCTGGAACAAGCTCCGCTCTGTGGCTGGACCTGGAGGTTCACATTAGTCTCCAGTCCTGAAACAGAAGAAATAGAGTGCAAAGCTTCAACAGAAGTTGCTGTCCTGCAGTTATAAGGTAGTGCTGCCCTTCTCAAGGGCTTCAAAAGCACTGCTTCTTGTACAAGAGCCAGCATCCCAGAAAGAGCTCTGCCTGAGCCAAATGATCACTTGTGCTTGTTACTTGTCCTGTGCATGGTAACCTCTGGCTTAAAACCAAGTTTGCGACACTTCACTGTAGAAGTGATGATGGGCTAAATTGCTTCCTGAGTGGCACCCACAAATAAATATTGGAGCTGATCAAACAAAACGCAAAGCTCTGAAGTAACAGCAAAAACAGCAATTAGTTTAAATTTGTCATTGAAAACATAATTTTTTGGAAGCTGAAAATAGTTCAGTTACAGCATTTTCCTGAAAGCCAAAAAGGAGTATATAAGCTCTTTTCCAGCAAAGGAAAAGAAGACAAAACAGAGGAGACCATGGAACCAGCACTGAATCCATTTCCACTCTAGCCCTGTGATTTTGTTCTGGTTCCATATGCCATCAGGACAGTGATAGCACTTCAGCCTCCTGGCTGACATGGTATGAAAGAGCTGGTGAGGGGTCATGATGCTACACAGGCACCAAACTCCTACCTAAAGGGACCCTCTCATTAGTTTCATCTTCATGCTACGGTACCTGCCATACCACAAGAACTGGAAACAGCAAGTGAGACTGCACTTGCAGACCATTTTGAGCATCTCCACTAGTAGAATAGGGATGTCTTTTTCTGTAGGAAATGCTGTGCTAAATGAAACTTAAGAAGTCTGAACATAAATGACGAGCACTTGCCAATGACAAGAGCCTGCCAATGCTTTCCAAAGCCCAAGACCTTGGAATTAAACTTTTGCAATATTCAGTTATATTGCATCAAGTAATATGTACAGAATCCATTTGCACAAGTGAAACCTCAGAATCACCTAGTAAGTCAAGCTACCTTTTATTTTACCAGCATAGTTAGTGGCTTTCACATAATGTTTAGGTATGAAATCATTACTATGAATAATTCAGCCGTGGGTTTTGTATCTTGGTTGGGTTTTTTATTCACTCTCTATTAACAAAGAAAACCTGGGGAATGGAGTGCTGCAAGAACACTAAATGCATGAGTTGATAAAATAAAACATATATACTGAAGCATTTCTAAGTGTGATTTATTATTCCTGAAGTACAATATAATTACAGCATTTGTTGATTCTAAAACTGTTGTTATACTTTTTTTGATGTATTTCTTAAAAACTGCTTGCATCTAATGTGCTTCTTGTACAAAGTAAAACCATGGAACTTCATCAGAAAATAGCACTGCTGATATTGTTATGATAGAGCAAAGAAAATAATATAAAATGAATTTGCTAACATATCAGGGACTAACAAAACTGTCACTGCATCCACTTAACTCAGCATTTAAATCAATTTGCTTTATTCTTCAAACAGATTCCTGCCTCATTCCCTGCTATCGGCTCATGACCTCTTCCCTCATGCCCTACACTTACTCTGTGGCTAGCTATTAATGTATTTTTTTTACATCATTCTCATTCATTGTGCAGCCTCAGTGCCTTACTTACTGCACTGCTCTGACTCCCTCTGGGTGGAAGATTTATTAATGCCCTCAGAGGCTTTTATTTGTGTTTTTTTTTTTCACTATGGAATCTGAGCACTTAACATAAACTGATGTCTTTATCTTCACAACAAATCTGTGAGACATTCTTCCCATTCACACATGAGGAACTGAAAGATCGGATAAAGGTGCAATACTAAAAGGGACAGAGGTTTGTTTGTTTGATATCCGATTTATTTATGAGACAAAACTTCGCCATTTATACTAATGAATTCATTCAGTGAACAGTTCTGATTAGCTACTTTGCAAGTAGCCCTTCTGCAAACCAGACCCAGATGCAAAGAATGAAAAGCAAATTAATAGACCCCTGCTGAAATGTATTGGTTTTCATTAGTTGCTCAGCAATACACACTTGGTGATTTTTTAGCAGAGTTAAAATGCAGTTTTTCCAGTATGTATCCTTTCAAGCCACAAGGCTGTCTTCTCTTTTCTTCAGCTCCTTGTCTTGCTCTAAAGGGTACTGTATTTTTTGCAACAAACGCAACATCAGTGATACAGGTGCTATTACACCATTCTGACCACAAGCCACAGCTCATATGAACAAAATATGAGCAGGCAATGAAACACTCTCTCATGAAAGCTTGTACTGACACAGGTAGGAAATTTGAGGTGATATTAGTCTTGTTTTCTGGTGGAAATAGCTCTCCTGCCCCACCACAGATCACAATTTTTTAAGTCTGTTTGACAAACTACAGAGGTATTAAATTTTCCAGGTAAGCAGTTTTAAGATACTAGCGTTACAGATTAACCTATGAGCTTTTCCTCCAGAACCTTTCTAGTAAAAATAGAAGAATTTTTTCTCTATATATGTAAAGTTATTGGAAATATAATGCTAAAATATGGTAAAGCCATAAGCTACTGATAATAGGTTCCTGTAACTGATTAATAGAGAATATCACTAGGAAAAAAACTTCCTGATTTTTGGAAGTTCAATTAAATCAATAACCTCCAGTTAGGAAAAGCTACCCTTGGCGTGAATAATTTCCTATGTTTTTGTAGTATTGACTACTATGTCCATCTTTGAAATAGACTTCCAAGATATGAGTGATGATTTCAAGACCAGCTGATTTAATCAAACCTATTCCTATAAGACAGTCTGCAAGAATGTGGTCTTCTTTAAGTATATTTTTCTTCTGTGTGCATGCTTAACATTTAATTATGTTTATGTGAACCTGGAAATTAAACCTTTCTCATGATTTCATGTTGATTTTTAAAAAAGCTACAGCTGGGCTTCTCCTTTCATAAATGTGATTATCAGCTGATTTTTGGCTTAAAAGTGAGAAAAAAATCCCCATTATTTATTTAGCTAATTTAATTGACTTGCAAAGTACCTCTTAGCATGCTTTTAAAAAGATAAACATGAAGCCAATATTACAGTAATGTTAGTTAGTGCAAACTAATTAATTCTAATTTTCTTTTTAATTAGGGGGAGTAACTGGTTATTGGAAAAAAAGACATTCAGCTGTTGCCTAAAGAAAAAACTCATTTTGAAACTCTGATAAAATCAGGTGAGCTAGTAGCTATTCTTCTTTTGGGTAGTTAAATGTGTGGGAGCATGGCACCAGCTATGCTTAGGGCAGATGTTTTGCTCTTTGAAGAGGAAAAAGAGAAAAAGGAAAACTAGTAAGTCAACCTTGGCTATGATTTTCTCCGGGTTTATAGCATTTGATAACTATTGTCCTTAAAACATCCAAGGCTGGGGGTCTGTGCAGAGCTAGTCACCAACTGGCAGGCTGGGAATGTTTGTTGACTTCTTTTGTTTTGTGGAAGAGCTTTAACTCTTGTTTCACAATTGTGCTGGGAAGGAATATGTCTGGTCTATTTTTAACAGCTTTGTGTCAGAGAGAGAGAGAGAGGTGTCTTCTTTTCAAGGCTTTTTAAAGTAGAGGAGACCTTAAAAATGTACTTCACTTCATCAGCTCACAGTGCTCACGCAAACAGAAATGAGACAGGGAAGAACAGGAAGGTCAAACTTGCATAAACACGCCGTTGCACATGTTAACTGCCAGGAGAAAGAGCAACATGCATCTGAATGGAATGCATTATGCAGAGAAGACAGAAGATGCTATTCTGGCAAAGTCAAATTTCTCTGTTGTGCAAGCTCCCATGTGATAAAGCTTGGAAGTACTATTTCCTTTTAGTAATGTAAGAACCATAAACTAAAATGTATTATTAAGAATCTGACATGGTGCTTTTAACAACAAAGATAGAAGGGGCTTTAGAATGTCTTTTGAAGTTTAGAAATATCAAGCATATTTTTCTGCTTCTGTTAGAAAAAAAAAATATCAAAATTTCCTAACACTACCATTCTAATAAAGCTCTACGTCTTTCCAAGAATTTCACTTGTTGCTACAGAGAGAAAATCCACTGGAAGTTGACCTTTTTATCTTAGATTTCATATGTAGAAAATATCTAAACCTGACACAAAATTATTTTGGAGATGAAATTCAAAGTCAATAGTTTTCTTTGAAAAAAAGCTATTTGAAAACTCTGGAGGACAGATATTTTTAATAGGGCAAATATAGAAACATAATTTTAAACTCTCTTTCACTCTTAAATAATTTAGATTCATTTCAATAAATCCAATGTTTGCTACGTGTAGAAGATCTCCTCTATTACCACAAGCCCTGGACACTTCAGACTGCTCTTTTATTCTGCTGCTTCCTACAGTAACATTCCCTACATTACATTCTGTTCATGTAATTCACTCAGTTTTCTTTTTGTGTTTAAGAAAATGCCTCTTCAATTATTCAGATTAAGGCTGCTGTTAAATCTCCCAGATTAAGCCTGGCTTTCCCCATGAGGCAGTGAAGCAGCACCCTGCAGCCCATCTCAGGCCAGGCTGGTGACATGCGATCTCAGCTTTGCTGGTCCGCCACCTCTGTCTCTCCACTGACAATACCCAAGGACTAGGGAAGAAGTTTTGCTCTCTGGCACTATCTCTACGGGAAAGGAGCATTTGTATTATATTTGCATATTCATTTGTAACACAAAGCAGACATGATTTTAGAACCTGATGTCTTTGACATCAAAGGCTGCAGAAGATTTAGAAATGCTTAGACTTGCAGTTCATTAAAAAAATGCATTTCCTCCTGTAAAGAATTGGTTTTCTCTATTCATTTGCCTTGGCTTCTCTCTTGAGTGTGTATTTCCATTTATGTCTTAGTGTATTCTGGTAGTTCTATGAACTGTGTATCTTTTTTTCTTTTTTTTCCTCCCCCTTTTTTCTTCAATTAGTTCCTCTGGGACTGTTTTATTCAAGTCTTTTTGGTGTTTAAAATATGTAGATGATATCATTAATCTGATTAAAGTGTAGGTACAAGTTGATAATACGAAATGTGAAAAAGCTGTGCAAGATGCAATTACTAATATAATTATTTTCATTATAAATACAATTACATTTTCAGTTGTTGCTCGCTTAACCTTTTCAAGGTTTTCCCACCTCTGAGACAAGTTTTTTCATTAGCTCCAATGTACTGTTGTGAGAGGCAGATTTCTGCTTCTTTAGGAGGTATTAAGGTATTGATGATGGAGATGGACAGAATTAGCAGGCGGTTACAAGCCTTTTATCCCTGTGGCTGGTCTGAACTCAAACAAGTGAAGACAGCTCAGCTAATAGAATTATTCATTCTCCTCTAGTGATAAGAAACTGAGGAATCAGTTTATTTCCTACTGGACAATGGTTTTACTGTAAAATCATGACAATCTATAGGCTTGTAGGTAATGTCAGGAAAAAGAGCCACGAAATACCATTTCATCTCTAGAACTGTCACAGGAATTATCTGAAAGACCCACTCTATTCTGCTTCACTGGCAGGCTACCACAAATGACATTTTGTAACTGCACTAGAGTGGCTCTCGCATCTGGGCGTGATGGCAGCAAAATAAGCTGATGCCATTGCAAAGCACAAATGGTGAAAATAATGATGAGGAAGTCATTCGAGATAGGAATTCAGGGTGAAGAAAAGAGGTTTAATTTTGATGGGAGAGAGAGCTAGCTCCTGGGATTTTACATGGGCTAATTTTAGTGTGATACAATTCTCCAGGGGAGCAATTGCATTTTTGAACTGAAATTGGTCTGTATCCAATCCCACTTCTCCTCTTGTCTATTCTAAGGAATGATTGTAGAGAGACTGTGAGCTGGTGGAGACTGAATGGAAGGAAATGGAAAGAAAATTCTGGCTTTGAAGCCCACTAGTGAGTTCCCACACCTACACTACAACTGGGACTAATCAGTAGATGGTGCTTTTTCTCTGGGTTTTTCATGCTGCTTCCCAGACAGCACTGACTTGAACTAATGCAAGCAGATACTTCCAAACCAAAATCTAGATCCCTCAGGGCAGAAATTCAAAGATGAACTTGTTGATGTAAATCAAGGAAGACTTGATTCAAAAGGCTTGTATCTGTACAATTATTCATAAACAGCTAACCCAGGGATTTCTTGATCTCTTTGTTAAAGGAGGGGACTGGGAAACTAGAATTCCATTCTTGCAAGCACTCTCAATACAATGTGTGCTGTGAGATCACTTTCGTCCTGTGTATTTGGGTATGCTCACCTATCAAATGGGTCCATAATAATAATTTAGATTTTTAGATATACTTTTTTAAAATTTTAGTTATTAGGTTCTATAAAATAAAGTTTCTTTTTCTTTTTTCTTTTTTTTTTTTTTTCACATGTGCATGCCTCCTTGTCTAACTCTGGTAAAGTGTCTCCTAAGTGCAGAGGGAGGAGAGGGTGTTACATATCAGTTGAAATTAGGGTGAATTGAGCATGTATTTTTCTCAGATATTTTATCTCAGTGTAAAGGAAGAAAAAATAATTGTGCAGGCTCTCCTGATGGGAAGCGAGTGAATGAAAAATCAGAACCACTCTTAATCTGTATGATACCTTAAAGAACCACACAGGAACCAATTCAGTTTTTCAGCCATAATTAAGGATTGCAAAGCTACCCTAAAATCCCAGTGAAGAAAACCCAGTATGCTGCCGCTATTCAAAAGCTCAGCCCTACAGGCTACCTGGTTGAGAGGCTGAGGTACAACGTAACATTAGAGAAGCAATGGGGAAGAACACAACAAACAAGATCTGCAGGTGATGGCTAACAGGCAGGTTGTTTTGCTAAACTAGCAGCAAAACCCCATTAAGTATTAAAAAAGATGACCATACAGAATAGTAGGTTAACGTACAGCTCCAAAACATGACTCCAGATCCAGTGCTTAGCATGTATGCTGGATAAAACCTCAGAGCCTGATTTTTCAAAGATTATTAAAGATTGTATTGATTCCTCTAATGCCTAGGAAGCAACTCTGACTGAGCCCTCCTGTGCAAGGCAGTTATCCCAGAATAGTTGGCAGGATCTGAAGCCGAATCCCAAGAAGACTAGAGTTAGAGTGTAATTGGGAGTTTTAATCCCTTTTCTGGTACACAGGACTGTCCCTGGCCTCTGCTACTGTGTGGGTGCCTTTGCGTGCTGTCAGTGTTGTGCTCCTTCAATCTCCCCCTCTAAGCAAAAGGAACATCTGCCAAGGTTCGCACACACTTTCTGTGTGGGGCCTGGGAGCCCTTTAGCTTGTCCCAAGTACTACACAAAATGCATGGAGTTGCCATGGATATAATGCATCCAGAGTTACAGAACACTGGTAAACATCAATTTAGTTCCATAACTTGAAAGGTGAAAAGTGTTTAATTAGGAAGAAAAACACAAAACAGAAGGAAGAATGAAGAAATAACAATAATGAGGCAGAGGAGGAAAAAAGAAACAGGTGTTTAGTGACTCCCACGAAGAATAGAAACATATGAAAGCAACTATTCAGAAATAGGCAAACTCAAGTTGAGGCTGTACTTACTGCCACTGAGCTATTGTAAACAGCTGAAGGGAAGGCTTTCTGAAAGAAACAAGCATGGATTACAAAAGAAGAGGAAGGAATATTCATGAAGCATTTAATGAAAAAAGTGATCAACAGGCTTCCTAATGCAATGCCTCATCCCAAATATTAGCAACGCTTTGAAGTCTGATGGCTGTTCTCTCTCTTCCTCTCCAAAAATGTGGTTGTCTAAAGATAGCACGTTATCCAACAAAAGCATACTTCAAAAATTTTCAAATGTTGCCAGAGAGAGTTTGTTTTCTTTTAAGTTATGTCAATTAGTTTTGCTTTTGTAATTCTAATAAAACTGGTCTACATCAGGTCCAAAATCAGGTATTAGGAGATTTTGTTGTGGTTCACAAAATGCAGTCCCTCAAACATGGAGATGCGAGGAGCAAAAATATATGTGAGATGGCACTGGATATCAATTATCCTCCAGGAATACCAGAGAATTACAAGGAAGTAATATCTGACTAATGGTTGTGCCAGTAAAACATCTGCTGAACAATCCCTTGTAGCACACTGATTCATTCAGATGTCATCCTGTCATCAAGATGACATCTACTGATTTCTTATTAGTAGAAGTTGTAGTGGCTGAATGACTTTGCTTTAAATACATTGACCAATCCCAAGCTCAGTACACCCTAGCACAAAGCTTCTGGAAGAAAACACTGTTTCTAGATACAGAAAGTTTAAGAACTTGCAGCATAAATAGTGATAAACTCCATACTTATTGTTTGGGAATATTTTAAAGACTCCTGAAACAGCAGCTCTTCTTCTACTTGAGATGTGTGCCAAATAATAAGTTTACCATGGAAAAGGCTGCCAACTCAGGTGCTCAAGTCTAACTCCATGGATGCTTTCCTAAACTTTGGTCAACCAAATCAGTAGAACAGCAAATATTTTGGCTAGGAGCACTCTCAGTGTTCAGTAAAGTTCATAAGATTTGTGCTTCTGTAAGGCACCATACTGCTGGGATTGAAAACTGGGACATCTTTTGATCTACACAGTGCTGGGTCTCGCTGTATGCTTGGCTCACCTGTCACTTGCTCTCTGCACATGTGGTCTGTAGGGGTAAAGAATGGATGCAAAATTCAAGTATATGTTGCTACCCCCTTATCCATCCTTTCATTGCAATGGGGTAGTAGCTGGTGGGCCTCTTTGCTTTACTCTGAGAGGGAAGGTCTGTCTGGCTGTACTGCTAAGCAGACTGGACAATCCCCAAAACGTCTTAGAGAGCAGGGCCCCAGAGGTGGGCCTGATGTTTTGTATTTACAGAGATTGCTTCTGGGTGATTAAATGATGGCATTCATATCCAGCAGATGCCTAAAATTGAAGAGACAATTTACAAGTTTTGAGTGTTGAAAGGATAGTATAAGAGAAGCGGGGCTACTAGCTTTTTCTCACAAATATTGCCCTCTTTGAGAAAATCTTCGTCACCTTAGTCTGCCCTAGTAATGTTTAGCTTTTCTGCTGTACTTGTATACTGGCAGAACTATGGTAGAAGGCTCAGTCACACAGTTTATTCAAACTGTGTTTATACTGTATTAATCTCAGGCCTCTAGGTTTCTTCTGATGTGCTTGTGGGAGATCAGGAGGAAATTTTTTTTTTTTTTATTTTGATATACTGTTTGGCTTTGGGGTATTATTTCTACTAAGTTCTGCCGCATTGGGGTTTGGCTCCAGCTACAGGTAGAATTTTGGCAAGGTACATACAGAAATCTGCTCTCGATGTATTATGTTTTCCACACAAGAGAAAAATCTGAATTCTGTGGAGAACATGTGTTAGTAAGCTGACAGAAAGAGCAAAGAGCATGAAATTCAGATATGTTTGGTTGGTGTTTTGCTAATCCACTTAGCATAAAGCCAGGCACAGATATGGAGCCAGATGGGAATTTTCTCTGCATCAGATCACGAGCAGGTATTAAGGTTTGTTTTCTACTCTTCTCTCCAGAGAGAGTGATGATTTTACGCCAGGCTCATCTGGGAGCTTTATTTAGTAAAGCCACTGCTCTTATAGGGATGTTATTAGCCCCATGACTCTATTATTACCGCTCTATCTGTGTGAAATTGCAGCACATTCGAGCAGGCCTCTGAATGGGCACAAGAAAGTATTGTGTCCCCTCAGCTGTAAGACGGTGCTTGGACTTGTCTACACGAGGCGCTGCTGGTGTTTTTAGCGAACGGCTTTGAAGCCGTGACCCCACGGCTCAGGAAGCCCCTTTCAACTCTGTGCTCCTGAGCGAGCCACCGCGGTCTGTGTAGTGCTGAATCCATCCAGCAAACGCAACAGGCAGGCAAACGCCTCTTAGGAGCCTTGGAAGAGCTTTGAAGAGAAAGCTAAACACTAGGCAGATCCATGCTATCATGCTACTGATAGCTGGGTGCACGCAGAGCAGCAAAACCTAAGAGCCTGTGCAATTTTATGTATGGAAACTTCAGCGTCAGCAAGGTTAGATAGTAGGTTTTGTGACTGAGAGTGATGCCTAAATATTGAGAAAAGGCCATAAAGGGGAGGTCCTCTTGCATGCGGCCTTAAGTCTTGTCCTTTTAATACCTAGAAAATGCTATATTTTTCCACGGTGTGTGATTTCTTCACAAGAAACAGCAAAGCAAGAAAGAGTGAAAAGGTAAGTGCCAAGGAAAGATCATCTTCCTGGCACCTTTCTTTTTTTTTTGAGTGCTTTTGAGCCCTGTGAAACACAGCACTCCTGACAGGAAGAGAGAGTGAGCTCTGTACTTTGGTATTTTCTATTTTACAACATATAATTTTATGACAAGATGCTTATTCATAACAATTTCTTCTGTTTTTCAAGATCTACTTGATCTTTGGGTTAGGCTTGTCAGCGAGACCTTCTTTAACTTCAGGAAGTTTTTAAAGGAGTGGCTCTGGTTGCCGTCTTTTTTGTGTACTGTTTTTGATCGCTCAGCCGGTCCCTTTTATCTTTTGACAAAATTGCTTGGCTTGGCTTTTAAATACATTCAAATGCTACACAGTTCATCTTCCTTGCATAACCCCAGAGAAAGCACTCCTCATAATCTCCTCATGAAACACAGCTTCACCACATAACATGATGAAACCAGAACTCTGCTGTGAGCACATATTAAAGTCCATCCAAGATCAAAGAAAGAGCTGTACTTCTGACTATACCAGCAGCATGAACACGTTCAGCTTAAAATTTTCCATCTTTTCAGCATTTGTTGCCACTCAGTAAGAAAAAAACATTGAAGACCCTTAGGTTCTGTCCTCCCAGGCCTACTCAGGAGAGGGCTGGAGCCTGAGGTGAAGGCCCAGGGTGTGTGATGGGTCTAACTCAGCAGCAAGTGATTAACAGCCACCTGGTCTTATGATGCTGATGGGCTATTTAAATGCCCCTGGACTAACGTTTGCCTCTTCCCTGCCTTAGGGCCAGTAATTTCTGCAAGGAGAGGGCTGAGGGCTGCAGCAGGAGGTGTGTGGAGAGGGTGGGATGGGAAGGGCCCCCATGGCGGCAGCTCCTCCCACACGCTGTTGGTGGCTGTCATTTGCCCAGCTGCGTGCTGAGTGGTGCTTGCCAGGCTTCTGCTTTAATTAAGCCAAACAGCTGTTTTAATTAGAGATAGCAATATGAACTTTTGAATAAGGGTGACTCTGACAGTGTGGCTTTATGATGACTGAAAGTTTAAAATGCCTTGCTAACGTTTGAGGTGTTGTCTGGGCATTGTCCTGTGTATGTGGGTTGGTTTAAAATCAATTTTCTGCTGGGTCTTGCTTATTATTTTTGGCTTTTGTGTGTGGGGTTGTTTTGTTTTTTTTTTTTTTTGTCTTTTATTGTTTATTTTTCCTCTGTGATGCCTTTGCGGGGCTCTTACAAAAATTCTCCTCTGGGTTTTTGTTGCTTGGCTGTCTCATGCCAGAACTGCACAGCAGTTTTCTTTAGCATATCCCTGCGGTTTTAAGGGCTCAGGCACTGGTGGAGCCCATAAGCCAGCCTGCTTTACTCCATAGACACATCATAGCTCTTTTGGTCTTTGTATTGGGCTTCCTGATGCATTCTCTGGGCATTGTGCAACTAGTGGATGAAGAAAAGTCTGGTTGGCCCTGGTGAGGGTTAGCAAAGGAAGAGCAGGAGATTTAAGTTCCCAGGTGGTCCCCTGTCATCTTCTGTTTAGTCAGTACAATTCTTTCTGCAGTACCAACAATACTTTTGGGTGCTCTGGCAGACAAGAGTCTTCAATACCACATAATTTCTTTGTATGTGTTGCCTAGCACAATTGCAAATAGGAAACCTTTTTGTTTTGTCAGGTGGTGGAAGATATTTTTTTTTTCTTTTTTTCCCCCCTTGTTTTATTTTCTGAGCTTTTATCTTAATGTGTGGCTACTTCAAAAAATTCTTCAAATTTTGAATATGAAAGTAACATCTGGTTTGTTTTCAATACTGTTTTGAACAGCAAATGCAAATAGAGTTTTGTATTTTAACAAAGCACTGTTGGATTGTCATTCTAATGAAAGTTTCCTACATCCCAATTATCCTAGTGTCAGGGATTTGCTGGATCTTGCTGCAGCTGAGAAAGAAACAGAAACTGGCTAAACATTTCTGTGCAAAACATCCCTCGAGATGACTTTCCTTTTTAAAAGCACTAGCTAATCTGTAGCTTGCAGTTTCATCTACTTATCATATTTTAAAGTCTCCAGGCAATATATAAAATCTCTTTCTAGGTCTCCAGTGCAGATTGTATCAGGAATGGACTATTATTGATAAGCTGACACTCAGCTCTTTACACATACAGAAAACCACTCTATATAAAAGCAGTATAGAAAGGAAATGCTGACCTGGAAGGATTAGGATTATCTTTAACATTTCATTGGGGTGTGTATGTGACTTGAGAGACAGTTCTTTTGAGGCGTGTGTAATCATATGAACACTTCTTGTTGGCCTCACTTCTTGGATTTAATTTGTATGTCTGTTGTAATTTGAGAACATTTTGTGTTTGGGTTTAAGTCTTTGCTCTTAGCTGTATTGTTTTCTTCATGACTAAAAATGAATAATGAAGTCTTTCCCCAACTGTTCTTCTTCAGTGTCCTAAACTTGGTTCCATGTCAGTGAGAAAATGATGAATGAAATGGAATTTTATTCTTTTGATGTCCCTTTATTGTAACTTTGGTTGAGTTCCTTTCTTTCTTGCCCTTATGTTAAGCCATTTCTTCAGTTGAAGCACACGAGTGTGATTTGGAATTTGCTTCCTAATTGCTGTATAGAAATTATTTGGAGAACACTAGTTTTGTGGGAAGAGGTGCAACTTTCTGAAGCAAATACAGAACTTCACAGAAGAGATTTACTTACTGAGTTGCCTTATGTATGGCTTTTTTACAGACTTTTAAGCAAAAATCTAAAATAAATACCTGAACAGATGGGACAAAGTCTCTTTCACACATAAGATAATAAAATACAAAATACTTGGATTCTGAGTGGGAAAAGTGAAAAGCAAAACAATAGATTATGACAGCAGGGTCAAAGAGAGCTCCTGCTTTAAAAGTTGAGGTTTGCAGTTTGGTTGAAAGTGTTAACTAGAGCTGTTCAAAACTTCATTTGTAAGGCTCTTCTTGAAAATTTTTTCTTCTTCTGTTTTGGTTTATGAAAGTATTTAACAATAATGTAGATTATCTGACCAGAAAAAAACCCAACCAAACCAACAAACTTGCCTGTACTGTAAAGCTTTTATCTGTGTGTATATCTCTGTATATAAAGTGGTTTGAATCCTCTGGGGAAGAATGGTAAAGAAGATGTGAGGAGGGCAATGGAATTGCCACAAATCAGACTTCTTAAACAATTGGTTTTCTGGTGTGTTGTGGCATAGCAGTAGTGCTTTAGCAAGCTTCAGAGATGGAAATGTGAGGGCAGTAAGTATTGGAGTACTCAGGGGTGGTGTTATAGGTATGCTTCCATTAACCTACTGTTTCTTTTGAATGGTCATGTACCTGGCATTGTCTCATTTATGATGAAATGAGACATATTTATGATCAATGATGGTGATTTCTCTTCTCTGAATGAGTAATTCTCCAAAAGAACTTATGAATTACTGTGAAAAGTGGCTCCTCTGAAAAACCTTGAAGGGA
The DNA here is from genome assembly GCA_013398155.1 of Pedionomus torquatus. Taxonomy (NCBI): domain Eukaryota; kingdom Metazoa; phylum Chordata; class Aves; order Charadriiformes; family Pedionomidae; genus Pedionomus; species Pedionomus torquatus. The sequence continues at coordinate 272,624 of VZRU01020239.1, read as the reverse complement.
AGTACTCATGGGGTGTAGCTGGTAAAGAAGCAGGGGGGAGGATCAGTTTGATGTAGCATTGGTGGATGCTTTCTAGCCGCCTCTCTCCATATTATTCTCTCTCTGTCTACACAAATTGATTAATATTTAATTTCTATATCAGTTTCCCTTCTACATATGAAGTTTCATATGATATAGTCTTTGAACTGGAGCGATAGCAACTGTATAAATTACAAAAAGCTTTCCAGGTCACTTCAGAAACCGAGATGTTGAGGTCAAAATCGAGTTGACCTGGCACTTCTGGCTATAGTTAAAGCTTGTTATCAGCTGGTTGCTGGCTCTGTCCTTTGACCTGCTTTCATTCCATTCCACTACTCTATGCTGAAGATATTTTAAGCAGATTAAGTGCAGCTGTCATTTAGCTGAGGGAGAAAAATACTCCAATATAAATTAATAAACCCAAATCCATCTCACTACATAATGCCTGTGATTGACCCTATCTGATACTGGCCTTTTAAATTAATTTTAATTTTCAAGTCTGTTTTGTTTGGTGTGTTTTTTAGCAGCAAGGATTTTCTTCCCAATTCTCCCAAGTGTCCTCTATTATATAGCATATATAAGTAAGTTAGTTTTAGAGGATGGACATCTTTGCACTTCTACAGCTGCATTTGTATTTATGAATTAAAATTTGTTTTAAAACAGTTCTTTTCAAATGAATTGTGATTTTTGTGTAGTACCTCTGATGTCATTTCATTGACATGAACGTTAGTACTGCAGTTGCCCAGTCATGCAATATTAGGATGTGGATCGGGTCACTGAAATCTTGTTAGAGTACAGTTTACCTCACTGTAGAGAGGATGCAACAGCTGTCATTACGCAAAAGACACCCCAAAGGATTGAGCATGGTTCTCAGCCTCTGCTGCCTAACATGTACCTATATCAACAAGAAACTTCAAGCAAGGAGTAAAAGAACCATAGATGTGCCCAAACTCCACAAAGCTGTTGAAGACCACTGACTATTTTCAGTACAATTCCAGTCTTATAGTCCCATTGCTCCACACAGCTGCATTAGAAGTGTCTGTTAAGGAGAATTAAAAGCCTGTCCTGCAGCACACTTAACTGCATAAAGAACGGAGCTTACATCATGTTTTGCTCATTTAACTGGAACTGTTATCTTTAAACAATATTGTGGGTAAAGTAGTAAGAGAACTTGGCCTAAACTGTACAGAGCTTGTGGTTGCTTTCTTATCTGATATACTACCCAAACATTACAGCTTATTTGTTTCAAAAGAACTTACCTAGAGAAGTGCCTGTCATGGCTAACAGGTGTTTAGGAGAAATTTGTGTCAAGTTTCCCAGCTTCCTTTTTTTGTTGTTTTTTTTTTTTTTCACTTTTCCTAGTGCTATTGGACTAGCCAAAAGCTAGTATCATGTTAATAATATCTAATAAGCTTCTTAATATTATAAGGTTCAAAAGCCTGTTTCTTTTTTCTTTGTGTTGTGTCAATCGATAATGAGATAAGGAACCATCTCTTTTGCTGAATAATCAGGAATATGGTTGTCCCACTGCATTTGAATCTGAAGAAAAAAGATTTGGAGATGGGATGAGTAGCACTATCAAATGCTCATTTAGTTTAAGTTCTTTCTGAATGCTCCATTCTTGCTTTTTTTTTTTCCGTATTAAAGGATAATCCTGTGTTCTTTCAATGTATCTTTCCACAAAGTCTAACCTGTGTAGTTGTGCTCAGATGTGTATGGTAGGGGATGGGGAATAGCGTGAATAGGATGGGTAACAGTTCATGCAGCATGGCTATGTCAGGGAACAGCACGTTTAACTGTTTGGATGAGAGCACAGTACTTCAAAGCTCTGTGAAAATAATGATAACTACTAGCTGTACAATAATATTCACAGTCAGGTGTGTCATCTGAAATTTCAAGTGATTTTTGTAATTCATGGAGGAGAATAGCCTCTACCATCACACACCAAATTCAATAACTTGGAATTGGCAGACAGCATCAAAACAGGAGTGCTGTGCTCTTACTGAAAGCAAACAAGTTCTGCTGCTGAACTCTGGGGCGGTTGTCTAGCTATTTTGAAGGACACAACAGAATTTTAGGTATGGAATGGAATGACAGATGTCAGTGAGGTTTGCTTTCATTTAAACCAAAATATAACTTTACCACCTGCATAGTGGTCTCTTGAGACTTGATCTCTGAAGGCTCTATATTGCTTTAGCTTTTGTGTGCTCACAGAGTAAACCGAGCAAGTTTGAAATGTATCCTTAAGAAGTTGTGGAAAAACTGACAGTATTTGGCCTTCACCTATTCTGTTACCTCATGCCTAGGATTATTCTGTGCATCCTCATTCTTGTCTCCTGAACTGTCCTTTTAGATTTTCTCCTTTTGTTCAACAGTTTAACAGCAACACAGTTCACCAGGAATGATCATTATCTTTGTTTAGCTTCCTACCTTCATAGGGTATCTTCTTCTTTCTTATGGTAAATAGCTTACATAAGAACAATCTGAGCCTTCTAGTCAGCCTCCTTTATTCACTGTGGTACACTGAACAATTTTTCCTATGACAGCCAGTTATCTTTTCTGTTTCAGTATGAGTCTCCTTGTTGTATTGCATGTGTTCTCTATATTATTTTTTTAAAATTACATTTACCTATATGCAGAATAAGACTTTGAAATCTGTCTAAAGATGCACCTCAGGAACATAAATTTCCTTAACTGAGAGTTGCTTTTAACAGACCGCAAGATTCTGCATACCAGCAATGAACCAAAAGTTGTCTATTTCAGTTTGTGTTTGTCCATTGAAATTTGAATTCGTCCTCAGTTTCTTTTTGTTCTCATGAGCAATGAAGACTGAAGGCCTCATCTTCTGTCACAAAAATGCTACAGGAGAGAAAAACAAGGTAGTAATACTCACAGCCAGTAATGGAGATTGCTGGAATTAATACATCTCCACTTTAAAGTGAGAATTATAACATTGGGATCAGAAGGGGGGAAAAAGACACCAAAAACCCAAGCAAACCCAAAACATCCTATATTGTAAACCCTTATTTTAGTTGACTTGACTGTGGAGCTCCATCTGCAAATGAAGCAGGTGGGAAACTTGCAACCCTGAACCAAGAAACCGTATCAGGTTGAATATTTTTCCGTGGTTCAGACACAAAAATGACTAACACCAGCTGCTTGCCTGCTGTAAATAGAGGTAAAATATGAGATTAAAACTGGACATAAATGCTAGTAAAAAAATACTGAAGCATCTGTGAAATATTTGACATATATGAAACTAAACTTTGTTCACTCTGGCAGTGCTGGAAGAGCATCTGGTAAAAAAGAGTAGAACTTGGAATGACTTCAAACAAAGCCTTGCTCCTAGAAAGTTATTGCTATGGTAACTAAATTATCTTAGCCTCACTCATTCAAATGTTCTTCCTCCCCTTAGACTAGCCAAAAACCCATCAAACCATCCTTCAGGTAATAGAGATTCACAGAGCAAGTTTAGTATTCATAGTAGTGAAAATACTTTGGTATCCTCATTCAGGTAACTTACAAATCCTTATATTCTGAGAAATTAGGACTCTAATACTAGAACCACTAAGGAGCAAAGCTGAAAGCTAAATACAGTGTGGTGGTTTCTATGGAACTTGTCACTTCAGGAGTGAATATTGTAATGAATACTGGGGAAATCCTAGTGCTTTATGTAAAAGGCCGAAACATAGCCCAGCGTTTCCATCATGATATAAATTATAAAGTGCTGAGGTAATCAATCTGTTAACTTTCTGTTTTATCTTTCTTGTGAATTATGTCTTTTAACATAGTTGTATTATAAATCTTACCTTGAAAGCTTTGTGTTGTAGTGGCAGAAGATGAAAACATAAAAACTGTCGTACTTGTGACTTGCTGAGGTCTAATATTCTAAATTGTGTTTCTTGGGAGTATCATTTAGCTTCACATCTACAGCTCTGCTGCCTTCAAAAAGGAGATAATATTTATTTGTCACATAAAGCTGTTTTGAGAATTAATTGCTTAATGTGTGCACTGCTTTGAAAATTATGGCATATAGGTGATGAACATTACTACCAGGTAGTTATTATTAATATACTGAGTTCTAATTAAAGCAGCTATTGGGAGATGAAGAAAGTAGTGTCTGATTCTCCATTTTGATGTCAAGAATGCTACACAGTCATAAACTTGACATAATATGATGAGGAAGCAGCTCTGGGAATGGCTGCTACTTTTATGTAATCCCTTTCATCACTATAACCTGATGGTAAAATGAGTATATTTTAGCATTTACTCTATTAAGGGAGTTATAAATGTAACTACTGACAAACAGAAATGAAGTGAGGGTCCTGCAGAAGTGATTTTAGTGATCTGCACCTGGAGAGGTGATTTTAGTGATCTCAGGCAGCATCTTGAGTTGTCTTTTGTAGTAAATGACTAAATGTCTTTTGAAGTAAATGATGCTGAGCTGTCTAGAATTGCTGTTGTAAAAAAACAAAACAAACAAACAAACAAAAAAAAACCAAACAAAAAACCCCAAACCTGTTTAACATAAACATTAAGGGAATTTATAAAAAAAAAATATCTTGGCAACTGCGTATGAATGTGAACAGGGCATTGTGTTAGGGTAGGAAAAGCTCCAACAGCTGGTCAAATATGAAGAGTTTAGTATCCAGGCTGGGGATAAAGGCTATGATTTATAACAGTGGATATCACAGGACTAAACCCCTATGAGATCTAAGGAGTTCTGCACACTCACTGTCTCAAAATTACAGTATCGGAATTGTGCAGTTAAAAAATATTTGCTATATAAGGGGTGATTTAGTAATGTACAACAGTGTAATTTCATGTGAGACTATGAATTAAGAGCTCCTTCAACTTCAGTAGTGCTGCAATTAAGAAATAATGATAGCCAGTAAATACAATGTCTGAATATTTTACCTTGTATGTATCTACCAACACAACAGCTACTAAAGAAAATTTGTTAAATCTGTATCTGCTTTTTGGGGAATGTAACAAAATCCAAACCCCACAAGAAGGAGGATTTGATGAGTTGATTCCTTAAGCCTTGTTATGCACATGCAAAGCCACCCTACCATTCTGATAGATGTCAGGATACTGAAAAGGAAGTGATTAACTGTATATTTCCACTTTGTCTTGTACTGAAGTCTGCACCTGAAGGTGACAATTAAGTAGCAATCTTAAAAGAGCTGAATGTGTGTCATGTCTTGCTGCTGCAGAAAAGGATTGTAAAATACTGGCCCGTTTCGCGATAGCTCTAGTTTATTGCTGATGATGTGTCATTATTTTGATGGTAAATTTGTTAGGTTTTAATTCCGATATCTGAAATAATTTGAGCCAAATGGGGTGATGAATATTGTTAAATATTAATTTCTTGTGCTAATTCTTGAATGAGTTCTTAAGTGATCACCTAACAAAGTGATTATATTTTTTGGTAGGTTTTTATGTTAGGGAATTTATTTTGAAGCATAAAGCTTAATAAAGCAGCTCATTTAACACATACACAATTGCATTTAGTATTTTGATACATGCTGTTTTTTTTCTTTCAAATAATAGTTCTTTTCTTTCATCTTGCAGCTGTTTATAAAAATTGTTCTTTAAGATAACATTTATGTGAAATTTATTTATATAGTCAAGCTATTTTGGCTGATTTCCATCTGGATCATCATCATACAAGTCACTTCTCTGTGCTTATTTGCAAAATTCTTTTTTAATGGAAGCATTTAAATTCAGTTTAATTTTCCTTTTTTTTTTATTTGACATTTTCCGCATTATTTAATTTTTTGCCAATGTATTCTATGGTCATTGGCAATAGATAATTGTATCTTACCCTAGACAGCAAGCTAAGAAATCTGAAGTTTGGATATCAGTTATCAAAAATCTATCGTGTATTTTTAAGACACTTTGTTCTATTTATTTCTGTATGGCAGATTAGAAAATGGCTAAGAGATTTTAGTTTTGATTTACTTTTTCTAGCTCCTGATGCCAAGGATTTAACTGGTTTATGGAATGGGCTGTATTTCTAGATCTATCTTGTATAAAAATGAGTGCCAAGCAATCCTCAGTCTTACTGAGATCTGTCGTAGGCTTTATCTCTTTAATCTTATTGTTCTCTCAGATTGTGATAACAATTGGGATATAGACATAACTCAAAGGACGATGATTCAAAAAACTTCATCTAGTTCAGTATAACACAAATATTGAAATGTTTACTTTATATTCTAAAGCTAGTACAGAGTTGAGAGCCAGGATAAATAGCAGTCCTTGGTTAAATTGCCTGCGATCATTACATCTGAAGAAACCAGATGCTGAAAAATCTAACAAAAAATTACTTGTTAACTTTTGGCTCTGTTTTATGAAGCTGTATCAGGTCTAACACAGGTCAATATTATTTTTCTAAGGATCCAGTTTGTTAGCGGATTTCAATTAAAATAATAAAAAAAAAATCACAGGGAGACAAAAAGGGAGTATACAGCTTTGTTATTTCTGAGCATTTTCATTATTTACCACTTGCTACATGTGGTAATAAGTCTTGGAAGGAGAATTTGAGTCAGGTTTACTGATATTTGAAGATTTATTTCATACTGACATTCTTGCCATAAGCCTCTGCTCTTTTACTCTTCTTGCATGTTTTCTTTCTACAATTTTATGTCTTTTATTCATTACTGCATACAGGCTTCAAAGAAAGAAATAATCTTTAATCTTGTGATTCTGCAGTGTGTTGTTTAGGAAAGAATCAAAAATACTTTGTAGATTGAATAAAAATTACACATTTCCTTACAGCTGCCTGGAGAGGTCCCAAACAAGATATATCATCTTACTGTGGCAAGTTTTATATAAAGAAATGGGATCTGGTGCCTAATGTTCTTTTAATCCAAATAAACATTATGAATATATGTGCAATGACGGGAAAACTTGTTAACATGCTGATTGGTGAACAAAGTTTTAGCCAGTAGAGGATGAATAGCGAGATTCTAGCAGAACTTCATTCCCTATCTGTGTTGTCCTCTTAAATCAAGTCATAAAAGAAACAAAAAAAGAATGTGGAAAAGATGGTTTCCAGCTACCAGAGACCTTCCCAAAATCTTAAGACTTGAAAGTGAAACATTCTGTTCTATGGAGAGGTGACTGAGATAATGTATAATTAATTACATATGTATGATGAGGTCTGCATGTCTAAAAAGAAATTTAGTATGTTTTCTCATGGATAGGACAGGTTTGAAATATTTCTTTCCATGTTACATGGATTAAACAAACCCAAGAAGACAAGTGCAGAGTGAATAAATGGCTTCCTTAAGAGCCCTCATAACTAAAATAAATTGCAAAGAAAATAACAGGACCAAGACCTAGTTTCAGTTTGGAGGGTTTTGACCGGAAGAGAACTCATCCTTCATGAGTAGTTTGTTCTGAAAATAGCACAGAATAATGAGGGCATTGTGAAAGTTCTGGTTAAAAAAGGAATATGAAATTTTAAGTTAAGCTTCTACACTTTCTTGTGTTTTTGGTGCAAGTCAAGCAATCAGGACTTAGTTACTGTTAGACAAGAAAGGCATTTGATCAGTGTATCCTATCTAGAACACACGTAGGAAAAAAAAATTGCATGCAATTTGTATTTGGTTGTGTCAGTCATATACAAAGTTGATACTTGCAATGATGTTAAAGGAACTGGCAGGATGAGAGAGGACAGATTTATCATGAATATCATGCAGATTGTGGGGACATAAATTTTACTTATTCACTGGTTCTATTTTTAATGGCAAACTGCCCAAACCCAAAAATGTAAGAATAAAAAAGTTTCCCTCTAATTCACTGAAAAATCAGCAGCCTGAGGACATATGATTTATAGTGTATGCTTCTGTTCCTTGTTAGTGCCATCTGCCAATAAAGCCTTCTATCCCTCTAATGCTAGTCTTTTAAAATGCCTGTGTCATGGTGAACTCTAAAGCAGACCCAGGTCTGATAATTTTATAAAACTGTACCGAAGATCAGGCAAATAAGTAAAAAATAAATACATATATATAATTGCTCCTGCTTTTAGGATATGCTTAAACTTTTTTTTTTAAGTT
>VZRU01020239.1:247535-264528 GCA_013398155.1 Pedionomus torquatus | reverse complement strand
TATATTTATATATTTTATATTTTTAAGTTTATATTTAAGTTTTATGGGTCCCTCAAAGGGATATTTGAATTTTAATTATGTAACTGCTGGAAGAAACTATAAAAATTACTTACTACTAGCTTCATACTCTTAAATATCTTGTTTTCATCCTAGATAGTTACACTGATAATACATTATTATACCACTTAAACTAGTGGAATAGTATTGCTATCTTCCATGGGCCTGCTATCCAGAACAGCCTTATTGCATGATGCGTGCTAATTCTGAAGTGTAAAACATGTAAACCCCAATAAATGTGCACACCTAATTGGTGCCTGTTCTAGCAAAGTATCTTTTATAGTTTTTCTTCATCTGTGACTATTCTTGGTCGTTGTGTATTAAAGATTTGTTATAAGAGGATGTTATAACCTACAGATTGTCAGATTTGTTGGCGCAGCACACTTTCAAATAGGAAAAGATACAACTTCCAGTACCCTGCTGAATGCCAGTGTTCTGGTGGACCAGATCCACCAAAGCTGCGTATAAATTATTACCGGGTCACTTACTTTCTGGGTTGTCCTTCAGAAAATTGCTGTTAAATAAACCTTCTGAATAGGAGCTGTTGTAAGCTAGTTAAAACCTCAAAGTCTTAGCTCCTTAGCTTACATAAGACAGTTGCATGCAGTGTTACGTGGAATGGATTTTTCCTGTTATAGTCAATGATGAAACTGTGCATCTAAAATCCTATTACTGCTTTGTAACAGCTGCTTTTTTATCTTTCTTCTTAAAGGAGATACAATTTTTTTTTGTAGTTTGGCCATTTCAATGTCCCTCCAGTCCCACGTAGTTAAGGTTTGCCAGTGTTCAGAGATTCCTTCTTCATAACACTTCTTGGAAAGTAAAGAAATGGAGGGTTTAGACTTCTGGATTTCTCCTCTCTGCAGATAGATCATTATCTTCTCACTCCTTTCTCTGGCATATAACAACTGTTACCCTTCTCACAGGTCTCACCTGCTTTTGTGCTCCTCTTTCCCTTACCATTTCAGTAGTATTAAGCTGCCTCCAACATCTGAACTGTAAAATCCTCTTTACTCCATCTCACTCATGTTATTTTACTCCATTGAACTCATGCCTGGGTACACTCTTCTAACTACTGATGTTCTATTTGCATAGTTGTTGGAATTTCTTCTTTTTTCTGATGGAAAAGAAGCAGTTATTTCTCCTAACTAAAAAAAAAAAATAAAAAAATAAAAAAGGNCCTAACTAAAAAAAAAAAATAAAAAAAATAAAAAAAAAAAGGAAGACCAATTCCCCTGTCCTTTTATCTCCTTTATCTTAGGTTGTCATCTTCTAGGAAGATGAATTATTGCTGTGCCTGTATGGCATCTTATCAAACAGATAATGATCCAGGTGGGATTATCCATATGTTCACTCACTGTTTACTGTAATAATGCATGTAATACACAGTTCAGAGTATCTTAAGATTTATAGTTTTATACCTGTTGGAGACGAAAGAAGTCCATTTTCTTGGGTACTGCAGGAGTCCAGATCTTGAAGCATGCTAACAAATGTATGTATTCATTGGAATACATTTATTTCTATGGAGTATGCATGGAAAAAAAAGTCTCAGAATCTTTGGATATGCTGGGCAAGCTTAATAGGTGACAGCAATACATTCCTGTTCTTTCCAGGCTGATATTTAGGGGAAATACTTCCAAATTCTACATCACTGAAAAAATTCAAGGCCTCCTAGTGCTTTTGGTAGATAGATCTCTCTGTTCTTCAGAGCTTTCTACCACAATAGCAATTCATCATCTCTTAGGAAAAATGAGATGGGTCTCAAATTTTAATCTTACCTTAACTTGCTGAACAGTTCTTAAAGGGTGGAAAAGCAGATATAAGAAACGACACAGTTCTGTAAGAAGGTTTTTGCATCATATAATCTGGATGTTATATTGAAAATTAAAAGCATAAAGCAACAGGTATGCAAAATAATATGTATAGTAAAAATACCCGCATAGAAAATATAGGGCTGTTACTGCAATCCTAAAAAATAATCTAGGTAGTATGTAGTTACTGGTGTTATGAAAATTCTAATGCCTGCATTGTGAATCAAATGCCAAAGGGATAATATAGGAGTCTGGCTGTAATGGAGCTTCAAAAGTAGCATGTCAATGTAGCCAAAAAAACCCAACCTAAAACCAGACCAACTTTGAAGAAGTGGTTTTGTCTGCTAGTCATGTGGCAGTGCTCTTCAAAGTGAGAATAGAGGGAAAGGTGACTAGTAAGGAATGGTCGTCCTTGCATGTTATCTGTAATCTGTATAATTTGAATTATTCTCTGTTTTCATTAATTCTCTGGAAATAAAACTGGCTTTTAGAAATCTTTTTTAGTATCTTTTAGTATCTTTTTTAATCTATTTAGTATCTTTTAAGAGAGGTGCTCTTCAGAGTAGCATATAAACAGCTATACGTTGTGATTAGGATGTGATATTTGGCTTTCATGATTTAATGATACTTCACCATGTAAAAGAACTTCCATGGTTTATTTTACTCTAACTGGATACATAGTTAAACAGAAATTATTTGGTCTATCTAAACTGCAAAGATCCACTTCAGGAGAAATGGTAGAGTAATAGTGAATATTTTATACAAAACTTTCTAAACAGAAACATCTCTTCATGAAGCAAAAAGTTCCAAAAAAACCTTGAAATGGTCCATAGAAACTACGAAGTCATGTAGAACATGATTCTGAGGACAAGCTTACAAAGGTTTTGCTATTTCAGTCCTTCAATGTAACTTAAAACATACACAATTTTTCAGTAAATGTAGGGACAATACTTGTTTTCATAATAGTCTCTCACCCTGTAGGTTACGTGACCTACAAGTTACTGCAAGATGAAGTGCAAACTCTTTTCTGATTGGTATGCAGAGCAGTACCTGGCAGTTTCAAAATGAAAGACATCAGAACCCAAATCAAAGTTCATCTCTGGATCTTGGCTTCAGAACTCTGACATGCTTGTAAATGCATTTGATCTGTTGAAATTTAAGTAGGAACAAGTAAAAGGTTTTGCTGTAACATCTGTCCTGAATGCAGAGAATAAATTCCAACATTACTGTTTTATCCTTCAAAAATTAAAAGAAATATTTCCCCAAATTCTATCAGTCAGGAAAGAACAGGAATGTAATGCTGCACCTATTAAGCTTGCACAGTTGTATTCCCTGCAACTTCAGTGTGTAAAAAACCATATACTTTTATATATATGCATATTATATAAACTTCATACCAATAGTCTAGGGCCTCTGTTGTGGTAGCTGTATCTTTCAATTCTGTGCTTTTTGGACAAATTGAGATGACTAAGCAAGTCCGTTCTAGTTTGTCACTACCCTCAAAAATAGAGCTGGGGATTGCTGCCCAAACATGCCTGTCCTAACACAGTCCTGTCCTGGAGAAAAGGGTAGGTGGCAAGAAGAAAGAAAAGTTTAAAAAGCAGGTAATTATAATACCAACTTAATTTGTCTTAGAGAAGGATCTTAGTCTTGAAGTCAAGAGCTTTTACCAAATCTACTGAATTCAGAATGAGAAAACTGAGCAAGACAATCAGATAAAAGGCCTATTCTTCTGTGATGGGATCTAGGCTGAAACTCATCAGCCTAGATCAAGGTTTGACACTGCAACCTGCACAACTTTGCAGTGAGCTGCAGATATGTGTTTGTGAAAGACAACTGTACAGTTGTTTTCTGGCAGAAAAGTAAAAATACCATGAAAGGCTTAGGTTAGAAACAAAAATCCTGGTACTTACAAGTAATAGAAATAGGTATAGATATAATAGAAATATGCAAGATATTCTAGCACTGCAGTTAAACTGGTAAAGAGAAACAGATCCATATGGGAATAGCAATAAAATGGTGAAAACTATGAAATGCTGTTGGACATTTGAAAACTTTAAAAAACAAAACCAACCCAAAACAAAACCAAACAACTTTATTCACTAACAGGTATCTCAGTGTTTGGTTGACTTTATTCCTAAGGGATTCAGCTTTTCAAGGCTCAGGTTACCTTAGAATTGTTTTTTTCATAGTTCCTCATTTTAATGATGCGTTTGCTCTGTTGTTAATTATCTGGGCTTCTCAGGCTGAGAGAGTATTCCTTGTAATTTTTATTGCTCTTGGTGATTATCAGTTAGCAGTGATAAAGATTGAAAAGCTAGTTGAAGCCTTGAATTTAATTAGTTTGGAATTCATTTAAATTTGGCAAATCCCTTTTTGACTGGAAAAAATTGAGAACATTTTTTAGTTATTTCTAGGGCAGTGTCTTTGTTTTCTTTTCTTTTGTTTTAATTAGTATTATGCTTGATATTTCCCACTGGGTTTCTTTGGCAAGATCTGGAATATGTAGGTATTTGAAAGAGAGATCTGAATGTGGTGTTCTAAACTTTGAGAAGGTACCAGCTGTCTCTAAGGGACTAATTATGAGCTTTGCTCTGTACATAGCCTAATACTGTCATGCAGAGGAGGGGACATCAGGTGGGCTAGTGAAATTTCTCTTGGTTGTAAGTTTGCACTTGAGTTCGTTTGACCTTTCATGGAAGACCAAATTGTTGTTGCATGTGCAATTGTGTACATCTCTGTGCCCGACTTCTGTGCCTGTCGCCCATTATGGCGCAACGCTGACAGCATATTTTGTAGAGGAAGGGCTGCACCTTGGTAGAAAACTGTACAAAACAGGGAATTGTTTGTCCAGATGTGTTTTGCTTTCCCTTTGCTATTTATTTTTAACCCCCATTTGCCAAAGCAGTTTAAAAAAGTGTATTACTTCAATCTGAAATGAAGGTTTAGATAAGGAAGGATCTAAACCTTCTTCCCCATAGTCTTTGCTGAAGAAATCTCTCATGGTATGCCTCTTAAATGGATATGAAATTGGTTTTTGGATCCAGCTAGAGAGGGGAAGGAAATCCCTCTGAATCTGCCAGTTTTGGACATTGGCTAAAGATGTTTAAGGGCAGAGAAACTGTTTCTTTTCTCTCTGCTCTGCAGCAGTAAGCCAGGATTCTTAGGTTGGGGAAAGGTGAGGCTAAATGAACTGTGAAAACACACAACAGCCACATCACTTCATTACTGGAAAGCAATTTAATGTTATGGAAAAAAGAATGGTAGAAGAACCTGTGTAAGGGCAAAAGGTGAAAGCACACCTTAACCAAGAGAGAGGAGAGAAGACATCCCTTTTCCTTGACACAGGACTTGTTTTTAAATACTGTGGTATGTAGACTGTGGGAAAATTCTGTAGTCATAAAAAAAAGAGATAAAATGCAGGTGTGTGATTCTTGTGCAGCTGGGACGTACTGGATGAATATTTTGGAAGCCTTAAGTGCTTCAGAGAACTTGAAACATGAAATCTAGATGCTGTAAAGCAACTGAGTTTTCTGAAGCATTAATAAAGGATTTAGAGTAAAATGGATCCTAAATAACTGTTTTTGACTGCTCTGGCTCTAGTGGTAAAGACTTGTGGAACTGCTGTGCACAAACAGCATGGAATATATTTTTCCTCTGAGGTCTTTCCGCACCTGCATATTTCTGGTTTAGAACAGGACTACCAGCTCTTGTATATATTTACAGTTTGCCTGTAATGCTGTGTGTGTTCATCAAATGTATAAATATCATTGAATTCTTGTGAAGTAAGCAAATGAGAGAGTGCATTTAGCAAGGTTTGTTTGCTGGGCTTATTGCTTAACCCCCTATAAATTATTTGATGGGAGGGGTGAGTTGCTGAAATGTCAGCTGCTCAGCATGAAACTCCTGGGATATAAGACTTACAGTCCTGACCTGGAATCCATGCGAACTCTGAATTCTGGATTGACACAGTGCTGTGTTCTCAGTGTAAAATAGCATTGTGCTATCAGTATGCCAGCAGCTATAAAGACGTACTGCATATGTCTCATGAATACTACATTTCCATGCAAAGGTCACATAGAAATTTTCACATGCATCAATCATGTTTGCTGCTATTGTAGCTACCTCCTGGTTCCATATGTAAACATTTCAAAATGAACTTCCCTTGGTTAAACTGTATAAATTAACATTGGAGACAAAGTTCCTAGAAAAGTTAATGTTATGTTCAGTGTAAACTCCTGTATTGATTGGTCCTAAACGATATTGCTTGAGGATTCAATAATTAAAGACCCACTTCACTATTTTAGTCTAAATTACTGTTGTATTGCTCTCTCTTGCCCCTCAGTGAACTCCAAACTAATTTTTAATGGCAGAATTGATAACTGATACTAGTGTACTTACTGGTTACATCCATGTATTTTGGACCACTCTCAGGCAGTGAGATCAGCTGGTGTGGAAAAACCCATGTCTATTATGAAATTGTTATATCCTACAGGACAAGGGACAGGTGGGGTAACATTCAAGTTGTCATGTTTTTTTTTGTTTGTTTGTTTGGTTGGTTGGTTTTTTATTTATTATTTTTGTTGTTGTTTTTATCGAGTAATACTTGTTACTGGCTGTCTCCAGAGACAGGGAATTGTTTAGGGGTAGTGTAATTTGCTACATGCCAAAACTCTTTGAAACTTTAAAATGTATCAGTCTAAACAAGTAAGTTTTGATGCTCCTTAACAATGTGGTCTCTCTTTCCTGACACTGCTTCATTTGCTGGCATAAACATACCTTTGAATAGGGTTCATTTCACCTTATCTACTTTTAAAAGCTAGAGATCTCATCTGAGATGTTGGGCAACAGCTGATACAGAAGTAACAAGATAATTTTTCCTATCTTAACATCTCTGTCTGATTTACTGGCTGAATATGTAAACATGTATAATGCAGAACTGTGCACAAGTAGATGATGTCGGCCCTTTTAATTACCTGCCCCACCTTGGAGGAGATACCTGTAAAGGAAGGCTAAATATTAACTTGAAGAAGAAAAGTCAGAAGTAGAAAAGAGAACTGCAAGGTGTTGCTTCAGAAACAGTGGTGAAAATTGTATGTGTGCAAAGTCGGTTAGAGAAAAACACAAAGGTAAAACAAAATAAGGATAGCTGTGAAGCGCTAGAGAAGAACCCTCTAACAAAAATTAAAGTAAGGGTGTGACACTGGAGGAAAAACAGTAATGGAAAAACAAAATGGGGGATTATAGTGGTGTTTAAGGGAGACCAAAGTAAATGAAAGTTGGCAGACCAGAGTTTTAACCAAGCAGAAAATCTTGAGTAGTTTGGACCTGGTTTTGAAAAATTAGCCATTTAAAAGGGTGAATCCCTCCAATTTAAAAATCATGTGTTTGGATGACTGAAAAAATCTCACCTGAGTCTCTACTATGTAGCAAGTACTTTTTAATTAAATCATAGCCTGTTGGATTCATAGTCTGACAGATATCAGAATCCTTGCCTCATTGCATAATTAGACAGTAAAATAGAAATGATCCTTTCTAATAGATACATAAAGCAGTAAGGATATTTTAAAATTCCTGTCAAATCACTCTATGTAAATTATCTAATCAGATATCATCACATAATGTAATGTTAAAAACAGCAGAATTACACCATTACAGAAATCAGTTAGCCCTGTTTCAGATTACAGGCTTTTGTAATTACAATATTTCTTCATCAACACACTCCATGCTGTCACATATCTTTGGAATTGTTAAACATATTTATGCCTGTATATGGTTCTATCCTCTTAAAAATGCATGTTTTTCAGATCATTTTTTCTAGAAATTGGTGAATGCTGATGCTGGCATGTTTGATATATACTAGTTAGTGTTATGGCAAAATGTAGAGCACTGTTTATTCAGGAAAAGCTGAGCAACCTCCTACACCATCACCACTATACCCATATGTGTCAATCCACAAGGGACAAGGATGAAGTTTGCTATGAAAGCCAGACCATGTGAACCTGAATGTTGAGAGTGCCCTTATCTTGGAGAGGTTGTGAGGCCTTGACGTAAGCTGTTGCCAAATGATGTCAGAATGCTGCAGTTATGCGAGATTTTAAAGGAAATGAGATTAAATGTGCTACATACCAGCAAGTTACTCTTCAACTACCTACCATTATGTTTACCAAATACCTACAATGCATTTAGATCTTATATGAACCACATTAGTAAAAAATGAACTTGTATTGGTTCCCTTGAAATACGAATACACTGTCACTGGTGTTTCATCCCTTCTTTTGCAAGGGAGGAATGACGCAGATGAAAGATCATCTTTTTGCATGGAATAAGAGCGGCTGAGCAAGGTAGTCTTCTGGTACCTGCTGGAAGGCAGTTTGCACTCAAGTAAATTCCTCCCAAAGACGCAAACATGGCACTGAGTTTGACTGCCTTAAGTTGGGGTTCAGAAACCTTTTTAAAAGACTCGCGTATTAGGCAAAACAAGAAATATGGTAGAATATGTATATGAAAGCATGCAAATTGATTCTGTCTGCTGCACTACTGAAGCACAATAACCTGATTAGCATGAAGGATTATATTTGTATTGCTTAGTCTGGAGTCAAGAAAGCAGAGGGGAGACTGTGTAACTCTGTACAACTACCTGAAAGGAGGCTGTAGACAGGTGGTTTTTGGTCTCTTCTCCCAAGTAACAGGTGATAAAACAAGAAGAAATGGCCTCAAGTTGCACCAGGGGAAGTTTAGATTGGATATTAGGAAAAATTTATTCACCAAGAGCGTTGTTGAGCATGGAACAGGCTGTCCAGGGAAGTAGTTGAATTGCCATCCCTGGAGGTATTTAATGTAACGCTCGGGGACATGGTTTAGTGATGGTTTTGGCAGTGTTAGATTTATGCTTGGGCTTGATGATCTTAAAGGCCTTTTCCAACCTGAATGACTCTGATTATGTGTCTGTAGGTCTTACCTCATAGTACAGTTTGAAGATAAAACAGTGTAGTCAGGTATCAGGTGAGAAAGTTTTGCTTGTGATGCTTTTTCAAATTCAGTATCTTTGAAACTGATTAATAATGGACATTCTAGGAAAGCAAGTATATTTTATTTAACTTTCATAATATAATATTTGAATATAGTACAATGAACTTGTTTCTTATGGAAAAAATGCACCATAAAATAAAAAGATCTTTTATATCCACTTCTTCAATTCTGAAACAGTAAATTTGATCAAATTTCTGTAAGATTTAACTTGCTTAGTCAGGTCAGAAGTAGAGAACAAGCTGAGAACAGGCTTTTACACCATTGCAGACTCTTTATAAAATAGAGTTAGCTTTTCTTTGTCAGCTTCACATCTTTTTCTCAAATACAAGGCTTTGTGCTATTTGAAAGAAACTAACTAAATTTGTCCTTGTTCTACAGTTTTTGCTGGTGTTCAGTTTCACTAAAATCCTGTTTATAATACAAACCTCTTTCTCCTTGTTAGATGAGAGGTCAAGAGTTCGTCTTGCAGTTTTTCTGTACATAAAATATACAACAAAACTGAAGTAACCCTGTTAATGATTTTAATCAAGACAAGAATTTTAAACATCCCAAATCCTCTTTCCTTGCAATACCAAATGTCCAAGTGAAATATAGAATACAGAAGAACTGATAATTTAAACATATAGCAACTTCAGTTTAATATTGTCAGTTTAGCAAAAACAACATGTCAGAGTTGTTCAGTGGCTGAATTGGGTTGGTCTTTTTGCAAGTATATAGAGTGCTGTAAGGACATGTTCATGGAAATGCTTTTAGTCCAGGGCTGGCAGGAAGTCATTCAGTCAGCATCTGTCACTGTTATTTTTATATGAAAGCTTAATACTGGGACTCAGTTAAAAGCCAAGGATCTGATTGTTGCTTTGTCATATTACTGTTCTTTTTTCCTTCTAGATTTCTTCTGTGGATGTGAAAGAAAGGGGGACCTGTCAGAGTCCAATACTGTTTGATGGTTTAATGTTTAATTCTAAAGTTTACATCTTTGATATTTTTGGCATTCTATTGGATTTTGATTTAGCAGTGATACAACAATACACTGAAACTGTAGCGTAAACATAATGTCATAAGACCATTCCCTGTGTGCTCGCTGTCATGATAGGGAGTGTCCACAGTCACTGGGAAGGAATATGTGCACTGAAGCCAACATGACTCTGTTGCTGTCTCCAAAGTTTGTTTTATCAGTTGTCCAGTTTTTAGAACTTATGTTGGACTGAGCCATGTATACACTTCCTTCTCCCCACTAATTGTCTCAGGCAAGGCTGTTGTACAATCTCGTTGGCCCACTAGTACAAATGTATGCCTAAAAACAAAGGTTACCCCTAGCCTTTCTTGTGTTGAGATAATTTCAGCTTGCTTTATGATGACTGGTGGTCATTCTTTGCAGTATTGTCTGAGCTTTTTCTTTTTGCTCATCTTCTCTGAGCTGCCTTCCATTGTGAGGGTGTGCTGTTCAGTTGTTTTCCACCTGTTGGCTTAGGCCAACTTTAGGTAATTACTGGTGTTGTGCAGTGAGCTTAATACAGTCATCATATGAGTGACCAGCCCTCTTATAGGACCAAATTCTGCAGTGTCAATAGCTTCACAGATACTTGGGTAAACTTCAGAGAAGTGTTTGACCCTTCACTATTTATGCTGATCAAAATAGCTTAGTGACATACTTTAATGAATCTTTGTCCAGGATGAATGTGGTTAATGGAGTATTGGTGCTCTAAGAAAGGCATTCTGTTTAGAAATAATTAGTGTTACCACAATGGTTCCTTTTGATTTGATAGTGCTAGTACTTTTTTCTGCAGTGCCTTGTCTTCTCTGGAGGCTAATGTAATACCTGACAGCTCTATATTTCAAAGGTTTTAGCAAACCTCAAGATCGAAGCTGTGTGGGGGAAAAAAAAACAAAAAACCAATCTGGAAACCCTTAAAGTTATATCATGGACCTTTGGGATTAAGAAAACATTGAGTTAAAGGCACATTTGAGAGCTTTATTTCTGTATTGTTTTACCATTCCTCTGGTCTTCTGTTTTATACTCTTGCAACAGGAACTGTTCTCAGTAATAAAGCTGACTATCTGGATAAGCCAAAGATCAGGGCTGTTCTTTGGCCCCCTCTGGCCCTCAGCATATATTTCCACTGTTCATTCACAACTTTCCTTCCTTCCTGCTTAAAAAAGCGTTACAGCTGAAATGAACCAGTTAATAGCAACTCAGAAAGCAAAAAAGGGGTTGGTCATGAAAGGAATTAAATCAAAACCCTACTCATTTTTCAGCAGATTGATTCTGGTTTTTCTGCTTCTTTTTTTTTTTTTTTTTTTTTTTTTTTTTTTTTTAATTTTTTTTATTTTCCCTTTTGATACTTCCAAGTTCATTCCCAATGAAGAATAGAGTCTGGACAAGAATCCAAAAGGCAGTATCAAGGAAGGCTGGCAGAAAAGGTATGAAACTGGTTCACTGGTATTGTGAAATACCACTGACCCAGACTGATAGAAGAGTTTAGCACCAAAATAAATCTGTCCTCTTGCATGGAAAAATGTGAGGGAGGAATAGAATGTGTGTCTTACACGGGAGATTAATTTGCTAATACAATACAATGGAAGTTTCCTTATCAGAAGTTGACCTGGAGAAGATACATCTGTGTCTTAGTTTGGGTAAGGCTGACCAGGAAAAATCTCATAAAACGTTTTTTCATAAGAATTTAGAAAAGGACCACCTCGGTCCTTTCTGAGGTGATAGTAGTCCGTTCTTTCCAAGTAACAAATCACTGTGCAGCTTCAGTGGAGCTTGCTGATTTGCTGAAATCAGAACATTTTGCAGAGACTATTTTCATTTCAGCAAAGCCGAGATAGGACTCTGACAGATTCCTTCTGGGTTTCTTGCCGGCTTTCCTGTCTCAGCCTTTGGCAAGCTGCCTAGCAGGTTGACAAGCCATCAAGATCCTAATAAACTAGGAGTTTCTGGCACCTGTGCTCATCACTCCTTGGTAGGTGAAACTTGCAGGCCTTTTAAGACTCATGATTCTAAGGCAACTTGGTCGGGAGACTGCCCCAGACTGAGCGCTTGCTTTTCTTTTTAGAGTGTGGCATAAGAATATAACCATCATGAATTCTAATTGCAAATTACAACTTCTTAAATAGCTTTGCAGAAAGGCAGGCAAGAAACAATTAAGTCAAAATTTTTTTTATTATATATAAAGGGGAAACATTTCATATTAAAAGAGTTTTCATTTCTTGGTTTGAGAGGAAAATAAATATATGCTATTTTTATTGAATTAAAATATTTATTTGACATTGCTGTTGCTTAATAGCAAAGTCCAAAGTTATAATTGCAATATATTACCATAGTAACAAGACTATCTTAATGGGCTCCTGTATGAGCTTTTTTTGTCAGTAACTGAAAATTAGATATTCTAAATCTTGTTATCACATATGAATAGGAAATTCATATGTGAAGCAGATCAAATGAAATGCAGAAGGTTTTATCTTTGGCTCTTGCCCTGACTATTACCAGGCTGTCCTGTTTTGGCTGAATGTGTAGGGAGGAGAGAGGGGGGGAAAGTAACAAGCTGTGAAAGCTTGACAAACTGCTCAGTAATAAAATGTTAGCTTGGCTTCTGAAACAAATGTGGCATCCTCAAATAACTTGTCATTGGTTTTAGATAGGTCTAGAAGGGGCAAAATATTAATTGGGCTCTACTAATAGGGGTTGTACCACTTAGTCATCTGGATACCAACATTTCTGGTGACAGAGTGAGTTAATTCAGAATTAGAATTGCTCCTTCTGGCAAAAAGAATAACTTTCATCTTTGCAAACACAACCCCCTACAACCACCACCTTGCTCCCCCATTCACGCACAGTAGCATTTCTGTTCTGTGGTCTCATGTGTGTTTACTGTGGGTACTCGGGCACTGGAAATGCCAATCTCCCAGTAAAGACTGACAAAACAGACAGAATGTGGTATGTTGGTTTGTTGGGATTTTTTTCCCTGAAAGCTACAAAGTCCCTACAAGTCCTCATTCTTGAGGTTGCAATGGGCTTCCTGTCTATTGTTTCACTCCTGAGTGATGAATTGATTGAAGTGTAAATGTATTCACAGCAATTTTTTCTAAAAGGGATTTGATTCAGGCAGACCACTCAATTTTATATATGACTGAAATATTTGCTTTAAGAGAATGAAATAAATTTGCAGTGCCATCTTGTAAATATGTCTTCAAACCCTGTCAACTTTCATCACATTTTGATCAGCTACCTGCTATTTTGTGAGGCTCACAATTTCGGTTCATTTTCAAGTGACTGTGAGCACGGTCTTACAGCATGGCAGGAAAAATGTTTCCTTTCAATATCATTCTGCAGTTTTTACCCCATCTAGCATGTACATCATACAAACCCTTCACTTTTCTACCTTTTTTCTTTCCTATCCCCTCCTAAAGATTTCCAGGGCTGCCTTCTTATCTTGCCCTGGAGCTCTACTGCAGTTTCCCATAATATTCCAACCATATATCTTTCAATTCAGTACAAATTGGCAGTGCTGCTGCAGTCAGCATGCATACATCTTTCCTTTCTTTTGCTTTGGGCGGCTCCTCCTTCCAGAATGTATTCCTACACCCTTTTCTGTCTGTAAGAATCCATCCATTCTATAGACTTTGTTCTGCAAGTTAAGTAGTTCTGTCAGTTTCCTGATAAGACCAGGTCCTGCAGGTTGCAATTTACTTCATGTTTCTTCTTAGGAGGAACTCAAGTATGTGAATCTTTCTTGTTTATTATGTCTTTTGCATTCTCAGAGAAAATAGAAGGATCTGCATGTGATGTGTCTGTCTTCTAGATGATAATTCTTAACTCCATCTTCTTCACTGGCTAGCCATGGCCTCATTATTTCTTTCTGGTTCAATAACAGTTATCCATCAATGGCTTTTTCCCCTGAGTAATGTAGATCTCCTTTTTATCCTTTTAAACCCTTTTGTTTTATTTCAGACCTGATATGTAGGGTATCTACTTGTCAATAGGTGATAGATGTCCTTTTACTTTATTGAAATAAGTAGACATTTCAATAGAGAAGGTTTAAAACAAAAACAAAGAGCCCCCCCTCCACCAAATAGCTGTTTCAGCTGTATTTCCCTTAACCTGTATTTGTAATTATGTCCTCCTTATCCTAACAAACACATTTTCATCTAATAAAATGACATATTTTATAAAAATGTATTTAATTGCCAATTCCTGCCTCCCAGAATATTAGCAACAATTTTGTAGTATTACTACAGAAAACCATTTCTGTGTGAGAAACATTTTTATTGTGCCTTGTTCTAGTGGATTATTAAAAAGGACTGGGAATGCAGCAAGGGTCAAAAGAGAACATAGGTTTAGCTTGATCAAAAGCAGAAGCAAATCAGTAAAATGAGCATATGTGGTCAGGAGCAATGCCTAATGTATGTCTTATGCCATGCAGCGTAGCCATGGACAAAATCTGGTAGGTATGTCATGTACTCTAGGAATGGGGTGGAAGACTTCATGTAGGTATGTGCTTATAAGGATTCTGTCTAAAACAGGAAAGTAAAAGCCTCAAGCAGCATAGTTAAAGTTTACTTCTGTTACCTGACCTGCCAGTCCATGAACCAGCTGCCTTTCCAGCCCTGCCCTAGCAGGGATTTCAGTTGTTTCCAACACAGCCAAGAGATCAGTATGAAGACTAGAATCTAGCCCTGTACTGTTTTGTTTTTGGATTAGTTACTGCTCAGTGATCTTCATGATTTTCTGAGTCCCCTTTTGTACCACTTGCCACTGTTAATGGTTTGTTATAATTCTGTTGAAGGCCATGGAGTCTACAGGCGTGTTTTCTGGTTCAATCATTTATTTCATTCTTTGTGGAAAGGCAATGGCAGCTTTCTTTTCATTAAGTTTTCCCCGTGTTTAATGTTGCCCTTCATGCATGAAACTCACCCTAAGGCATATTCAATAGTCATCTGTTCTGATTCCTAACATATGTATGTGGAGGCTGTCATGAAGGGTAGGAGATTATGGTTTATCATGGTAGGGCTAGCGCAAGAAACAGTTTTTTTCTGTGCTCGCTTTGTGTTATTCCACTGGAATGAGAATGTGTACTTTTTCTATAAAATCTTTTTGAAGTCTTGCTTCTCACCCTGTCCAGAGATGGGGAGGAATCTTGCAGCAAAAATGATTGCAAACCTATCCAATCTGTGCAGAGAAGTGATCAGTGAGTTTGCAAGGTTCTGTTTGACACACAGCAGTGGAACATGCACTGTCATATATCTAAAAGTCATAGTCGTAGGTGTTTGGGTTGGGGGTTTTGAGGATTTTGTTGTTGCTGGGTTTTTGGTGTTTGGTTTGTTTTTTTTTTTATTCTGAATGGAAGTGTATGTATACTTAATAAAATATACTTTAAATTATAATCTGAGTGCTATTGTGCTTTGTGGCAATTGCAACAGGAATCTCTCTTGGTTCTCTAAGTTGATTTCCACTGAAATGCTAGATAAAAACATAATTGCATAATCCATATGATTGCATGGTGCCCTCATATGCATTCAGATCTGATTAAAATAATCTCTTCTGCCTCCTGTTTGCATATTTGTAAAGGTCAAATGTGTTATTAGGCTTGACTATTCAGCTGCAGGATATAGAGGGCTTCTTGCAGCATGTGTAATGTGATATACACAGAAACCCTTCTGCTTACAAAATGACACCTACTGGTCTCAAGGGTCACAAGCACTTTTTTTTTTCTAGTCTACTTCATTGCAAGTTGTGGTGCCAGATCTAGTCAAGCCAGAGGATAAAGTGTGAACCTGCCTGGAAAGCTGTGGGTTGATGGTGCTCAACATTGAAGTGCTGTTTAGTCTTGAGCCAATTTTCTCTTTTGATCTCTACACTCCTGTGGCATTTGGAATGCTTACTGTAATAGTTACTTATGGGGAAATATATATAATTCCCTTTATCTTTCCCCTATCTTTGAACAAGTAGAACACAATATGTTAAGTGCAGTGTTTTTGAATGCTCTAGATGGTCCCATGGTCCCCTGGTCCTGTGGCCCAGCTACAACTGATTAGTACCCTGCCAGAGCAGCACTTGGACATGTAAACCTGCCGGTCTTCACAGAAATAGCAGAGCACTGTGTGAGAGGTGTATTTTAACTAATTTTGACAAATACTTCTTATTCCAGAGAGGTCAGAAGGACCCATTTTTTCACTGAGAACTGTAGTGACAAGTATTCTGTGTATTTCGTGTGGACCTATGCATCTAGATACAAGGAACTGTATTGACAGTTGCCTTCTGACACCACATAAGATATTAAAATTTTTTCTCAAAATTATGTCACTGTTTTAATATGGGAACTGGAGGGATTTGAAATGTGCAGTCCTGCAAGGTATGGAATGTGAAGCAACAGAAGTTTTGGTTTAGGGCTGGGCCTGAGGAGGTCTGAATTTCATTTCGAGATCTTTAATAGATTCTCTATGCTATTTCAAAAAAGTGATTTTTGTCATTCAATGTCAGAGTGTTTTCTTTCTGTAAAGAGGCAAAAATTCTCGCAGTGCTGCTTGCAGTTTTGTGCAGCCTCCTCTGGTATCTGTTCATGCTTTTCTTTAAATCAGAAGCCCCTTTGGCACAACTGCTCTTTGTGGTGGTTGTTTTTTGTTTTTTTTTTTGTACTTTTTGAAAGATATGGCTTAATACTTTCCAAATTAGGTCAAGGTTGATTGTTACTTTGGAAAAGATATAAAACACTTAAGCAACCTGACCTTCTAGTGAAGGTGAACTTCTCAGGGACTATTCAGAAGGACAAATCGAAGGGGGACTTTAGATTTGTTCCCAGTGGCTTTTGCGTAACCAGAGTCGATTAGCAGCTATCACCACAGGAGTTGGTGTTTTCATCCTGTCTTCTCTGTTTTGTAGGTACCTAGTTACCTCCTCCTTTTAATCAATAACATTGAGGTTATTAGCAGTCTCTGGAAAGGCCAAGCAATATTGAACGTATGTTGATGAGGTGATAAAGGCTGAATGATGGATTACATGGATATTCATTGGTTTGTACCTTCAAACAACTCGTATTTCAGTTATTTTACAAATGAATATATACTTTTTTTTTTTTGGGGGGGGGGGGGGG
>VZRU01020239.1:201146-247129 GCA_013398155.1 Pedionomus torquatus | reverse complement strand
TTTTTTTTTCTAGTCTACTTCATTGCAAGTTGTGGTGCCAGATCTAGTCAAGCCAGAGGATAAAGTGTGAACCTGCCTGGAAAGCTGTGGGTTGATGGTGCTCAACATTGAAGTGCTGTTTAGTCTTGAGCCAATTTTCTCTTTTGATCTCTACACTCCTGTGGCATTTGGAATGCTTACTGTAATAGTTACTTATGGGGAAATATATATAATTCCCTTTATCTTTCCCCTATCTTTGAACAAGTAGAACACAATATGTTAAGTGCAGTGTTTTTGAATGCTCTAGATGGTCCCATGGTCCCCTGGTCCTGTGGCCCAGCTACAACTGATTAGTACCCTGCCAGAGCAGCACTTGGACATGTAAACCTGCCGGTCTTCACAGAAATAGCAGAGCACTGTGTGAGAGGTGTATTTTAACTAATTTTGACAAATACTTCTTATTCCAGAGAGGTCAGAAGGACACATTTTTTCACTGAGAACTGTAGTGACATGAGTATTCTGTGTATTTCGTGTGGACCTATGCATCTAGATACAAGGAACTGTATTGACAGTTGCCTTCTGACACCACATAAGATATTAAAATTTTTTCTCAAAATTATGTCACTGTTTTAATATGGGAACTGGAGGGATTTGAAATGTGCAGTCCTGCAAGGTATGGAATGTGAAGCAACAGAAGTTTTGGTTTAGGGCTGGGCCTGAGGAGGTCTGAATTTCATTTCGAGATCTTTAATAGATTCTCTATGCTATTTCAAAAAAGTGATTTTTGTCATTCAATGTCAGAGTGCTTTCTTTCTGTAAAGAGGCAAAAATTCTCACAGTGCTGCTTGCAGTTTTGTGCAGCCTCCTCTGGTATCTGTTCATGCTTTTCTNTGCAGCCCTCTCTGGTTTTTTTTCTATCTTTTCTTTAAATCAGAAGCCCCTTTGGCACAACTGCTCTTTGTGGTGGTTGTTTTTTGTTTTTTTTTTTGTACTTTTTGAAAGATATGGCTTAATACTTTCCAAATTAGGTCAAGGTTGATTGTTACTTTGGAAAAGATATAAAACACTTAAGCAACCTGACTTTCTAGTGAAGGTGAACTTCTCAGGGACTATTCAGAAGGACAAATCGAAGGGGGACTTTAGATTTGTTCCCAGTGGCTTTTGCGTAACCAGAGTCGATTAGCAGCTATCACCACAGGAGTTGGTGTTTTCATCCTGTCTTCTCTGTTTTGTAGGTACCTAGTTACCTCCTCCTTTTAATCAATAACATTGAGGTTATTAGCAGTCTCTGGAAAGGCCAAGCAATATTGAACGTATGTTGATGAGGTGATAAAGGCTGAATGATGGATTACATGGATATTCATTGGTTTGTACCTTCAAACAACTCGTATTTCAGTTATTTTACAAATGAATATATACTTTTTTTTTTTTGGGGGGGGGGGTGGGTTTATACATGTTTTTAACTAAAAATATTTCAGAGTTCTGATTTTGGTTCACTCTCAGTAAAACAGAATGGTTAAACCAAATTAATATGATACAATGGACAGACCAGACCCTTTCCACTTCTTACTACTTTATCCCCTTTTATTCAGAATCCTGTGGCCCTCAGGGGAAGAGTTCAGATGGTGTGAAATAAATTCAGTCTGGCAGTAAATTCTTCCATTTCCACATGCAAAACTCATTAGAACTAAACAGAATTCTCCAAAAGGAAGTAAACTTTCCTACTTGGACAGTGATTTGGATCTATTCTTCTCTGTATACAATCTTTTAAATTGTTTGGATGTTACATCTTGGTTATTTAAAAATTAATGAAATGGGAAAATTGAATGTGTTTCTGTTTTCCATAGAAGCTGCTCCTTCACCGCCTTTGAGTCCCACTTGAAGATATTTGCTGCCTGAACCTAGTTTTACGTTATGTTGTTTTGAGCCGCATTTGTTTCCAGCATATGTGAAAAGTGAGATAAACATCTATGTTTTAGAAGCCACTTGCATTGCATGGAAAATAGATATATGATATACTGCTCTTCAATGAAGTCTAAACAATACATACTCTTCAATGCCACCTACTGTTATTGCAGGTGTTAACTACCTACCTATGCCTGTAGATGGGCATCTTTAGGGAGTGTTCTCTGATTGACTGTCTTGTGCAGGAGCTTTCTGATTAACCAAAAGTAGTCAAAGTTTAATTGCCTACCCCTGCCTTCCCTAGTCATTTTTCTGCTGCCATTTTAACATAATTTACTAGTGTCTTCTCTTATATCTAAGATTCTAGATTGTATGGACTTGGGTCTGATTTGGCAGAGCAATTGCAGTTGGTCAGTGCTCTAATATGACGCAGGTTAAAGTGTTCTGTTTAATCTTATTAAACTAGTAGTCATGGGATGAAATGGCAGAGGGCAGACAAACCAAGATGCTAATGGGACATTGTAGACGCATGCTTTAAACACAGTGTCCACCTACAGCAGGATGTTAGGGTCAATGCAGTGATTCTGTCTCAAAAGAAGAGATGGCCTTTTTTTTATTTTGTGCCCTTGTCAATCATACACATAACCTCTCAAATTCTTAGGAATATTTTAGGATAACTCTGCAAAGAATTTGATCTCTTCTTGAGAAAATCCTTAGAAATTCATTGTCTACCATTTGTAGAAACCTTCTTATACCATGACAATTGTTCCCATGCTTTTCCATTGTTCAGGACAGGCCCTTGAAAAACTCTTCATCATTCATCATCAACTTTATGGGATATGAACCATGCAAAGATGTTTAAGTCATTAGGTTTTGATTCCTGAAACTTCATGGATTGTACTGCTTTCTGTGATATTCTTTTTGTTTGTTTTTTGGGTTTTTTTGAGAGCAATTATTGTGGTCCTCTCTCTTGAAGTCCCCTCTGGTTCAATCCCCCCCCCCCTCTTTGGTTTATCTTTTTTTTTGTTTTCATTTTGTTTTTCTTTGTTGGTAGATCTTAGAAGTATTTGAGTTGTTCTGAAAAACTGATCTCTCCCTCTGCTGTGCTGTTCTGTGGGAGCAGCTGATCCTTGCTAGTTTCAGTCCCAGTTTTAAACACTTAGGAAGAACAGCAACTAATCTTTTCTGTCTGTAACCTTACGACTGACTCTTCAGCATATGACTTTATCCTGCCTAACTTCTCCTTGTACTTTTCCAGTACAATTCCCTCTTACCGCTCAGCTTTTTTTATTTTTTATTTTTTTTAAGGAAATAGATATCCTTTCTTGTTTTTGAAAGCAACATATCTGTCTAATGTTCTAGTTTTTTAATGTTTATGTAAAACTCAGTGCTGTAAGAAATTTCCTAAGTAAGGGCTTTTGTGTATTTTCCTGGATATACAAGGTTGAGTTGACATACATAAACTTCAACCCTTCTGTGGATACAAATAATAGTCCATAGGTTATTTGGGGTTTTGATAATATATATTATCAAAATAATAATAAATATATTTTGATAATATCCACAAAAAAGTTGGCTATTTCAAGAGGAGATATCTCAGAAGTAGGTATTTATATATGCGTGTGTATATATGTAGTAGGTATTTCTATGTAAAAGAAAACATACAGAACTGAGCACAAAAATCTGGAGCTGGCATTATATATAATGAAAAAAGGTAGAAGGAACAAATTCTAGGGATAAATCATAGTGCCTGCATGTGTGATGCAGCAGTTTAGGCCTGGAGACACTTCTGCAACCACTGTTTGAAGCAGAAGCTTCCTTTCAGCTAGGAAAAGTGGGTCACTGTTTTGAAAACATGTGAGACTGATGCAATACCTAGACTGATTCTATTGTCATTAGCATAGCTTTTGAGCCTTCAACTTAATCGGCTTCAATTACTGTCATACAATGCCAATCTAGTGGCATGTTAAGCCTGAGTAGTATGAATTACAGTAAGAATGGATTTGCAAACTGGATTTTAATATTTTTTTATGCCCTCCATTCATGGAGATGTTTGCTTTAAAAAAAAAAAAAAGAAAGGAGGGGGAGAGGCAGGAAACAAGCCAGAAAAAAAACCCAACCTGCTACTAATTGAAAGGACAGAACTGTCTCAAATGTTCACAGGAACAAAAGGTGGTCATTCAAATGGCAAGGTTATGACAAGCCTCTTCTACTGTTTTTTTTTACAGAAACTCTCCTCAAGTGGGAAATCCCTGATGTTTAACAGCTGATCAAAGTGCTTGTGCAGTATCTGAACAAGATTCACCCACTTCTGTAGGAGACAGCTTCCAGAAGCTGCTTCTAGAAGAGCAGAGGTTACTTCCAAAGGGAAAGGTAAGCCTTTGTCATGGGAGACAGTATGTGCCTTCTCGGAGAAGTGTGAATTACAGCTAGAACCTGAGAGGTATTTAACAGCCTACAGAAACATCGCCCTCTTCTGGGAAGAAGAGTAAGCTGTTGATGTTTTTCAGAAATGCAAACGAGTTTTTTTGAACTCTTTTATATTTATGACTGTATTACTCTGAGGTTGTTAAGAGTTTTAATTTTGTGGTTACCCCACCTGCTGTTTCCTTATTAAAGCCTTAGTTCTGATTAATCAAAAATGTATTCTGCAGTCAGATCACACAAGTTCTATAAAATTTGTATGCATGAGTATGATGTGGAAGCTGTTCATGACTGAAATAATTTTTAAAGTTTCTGATATGTGTTTAAACATCTTAGTGAAAGTGGTTTGGCAAAACAGGAACGTTACACCTAGAGTCCAAACATGATACTGCTGTGAAGAACTTCCTGGCAGCTCATATAAAGTGCTCACACACGCACTACGTGCAAAGGGAGAATTCATGTGACAAGTTATTTTCATGAAAACTTAAAGGTGTAGTATACCAAAAGTGTATGGCTGACAAAGTGGCAAAAACAAGAAAACCTTGACAAATTCAATCATCATGTAGTTTAATGCATGAAATTTCATGCCTCAAAGTGAAAATTCTTCCTGGCTTACAGAACCTAGCACAAGGATGTTGCTGCATATCTAGACCCTTCTTGTTTACTGCAGTTCTTTATAGCTTCTGTGGGAGCTTGAGGAGGTAATCTCTGCTGCTTCTATTAGTTATTTTCCTATACTGGTGCTGCAAGTATAATGAGGTCAAAAATGGCAGCAGCTCTGCAAGGTAAGTTTGAGGACTGTAGTGTCCAGAATTGAGAGGGACAGAAGGAAACAGCAGTGAGACTTGTGTTGAGGAGAGTATTTGCTTGTCTTACTTTTGCAATACAAACAAATATTAGCAGTAATAGTGTAGGTGGGTAAATGCTTCAGTCTATTGCTTTCAGTGCAGCTAAATACTGTAAAACACAGCTTTCCTTAGGACATTTGACTTGAGACAGAATTAAAAGAATTTATCTAATATCAGGATCAACTCAGAGAAACAGTTAATATTAAGTAATGAGGAATATATTATAGGTGGTCTGTTAAGAGTAACTTTAGAAAGCATAATTTCCAATCAGATGAGTTATCTTTTGAAGAAACAAAATGAACCTGGTTGTGGGACTCCAGTCCTTAGCTGACCTTTCTGGTTGCAAAGCATCAAATTCTCTGTGCTTCGGCATTATAAAAAGCATGGTGGAATGGCAAAATGTGTGAAACTTAGTGACAGTGAATGGAATTTTTAAAGGGAAGAAAAAAAACTGCTAAAAATGCAAGTATACCTCACAGGGCCTTATTCAAGTCTCATGTAATTAACTACATTCTGAAACAGAAGACTTGGATCCAGGTACATGTGTGTCTGAAAGTTCTTCCTTGCCTGACATGACCATGAGTCAAAGAGAAGAGACCCTCATGGATGGGATTTCTCACAACTACTTGCATAGCTCTTTCTCAGAACTGACGTGTGTTTCACAACAGTCTGATCCAAGAATACACAACTGATGCCATAGTGGAGGTGACCTTGAACAGAAGTAGCTAAACCCCTCTGAGAGAGAGCTTGTTGGTGCACTCAAGTTGCTAAAAACTGGATTGCTCTTCCATGAGGACAGAAGGATGTTAGAACCCTTATTGAGACAGTTGGTAAGACGAGCTTTGTACTTTGTATTTATGTAGGGAAGTTGGCTGGGTAGAAATTGGACAACTGGAGGAGTATTTGGTCTGAACAAGATTCTCTTCCCCGACAGTTGTGGCCTTGGAACCGCTCTCATGTATGTGCTGCTTAGCTCCGAGTGTCACTTTGAGGACATGTTTGATCTAGCTAGTTAAAAACTAATAACAAGCTCCTGTATCAAGTCATCCAGCTCCAGATGGCTAACCACATGTTCAGACTCTAGTACCATCAGAGGAAGATGCAGTGTGATAATATATCTGGCCTCTGACCATGTTTCTTATCCCAGTGCTATCTTTGACAGAAAAACGTGTCTGGCTGGAGCTTAACTTGAGATATCAGATGCCCAGTGCTGAGTATCAGCACAATCATTTAGCATTTTTGGGGGACACTAAAATGGACGTTAAGATACTTGAATTTTCTTTTTCATACAAGTGAGTTATGTGCATCTCACACTGTCTGCCTTTCTTTCCTTTGCCCTCACAAGATCGCCAGTTACTCTAGGGAAGTTTTACTGAAAGAAAACTGAATATAGACTATTTCAGCCCCTGAAAGTCAAAATCTCAGCCTCCTTTCTTGTAGCCTGTGAATGTGATGATAAAAGAGATTGAATCTGAAGTCTGTGGTAACAAACTACTGAATGAGGCACCTTGGAGGAATTTGATATTTTAGATAGCATTAAAAAAAATATTCTAAGTAATGTAAATGTATATCAGTTTGCTTTCAGAGGATTGTGGTACTCAGACTTTGCAGAAGAAGAGAGTGTTGCAATCTAGCATGGAAACATGCTAGATTCAACATTCTGTGTTGAAAATAAAGAAACTATGGTTGAACCAGGCACTGGTCATTTGTCATATGTAAAGATCAGCTGTAAGACCAAGAACGAGACATGTTTTTAAGACTTCTATTAGCTCATGGCGTTTAAGGTTCTGAGCTTTGCCAGAGCAATTCTGTGCATCAGAACAGGTAAAAGATTGCTTTCATTTAAACTTTTTTTCAGAAGATCACAGGAAAACTTTACTAATTATGATGATCAGTGATGTTTGGAAGGTTTGTGGTTTGTTTTTTTTTTGTTGTCGTTTTGTCTTTTATTTTCACTTGCAGGGCGTGTAGACATCAGTAAAAACAAGGTTTTCCCTCTTGCAGACACAGCTAGCATCCTTTTAAAGATCTTGGAAATAAATAGGACTATTTTAACATTTAGCTAACTTGAGGTATGCAAACCTATTTCTACTTGTGTCTTTCTATTAAGGCTGTAATGCAAAGCTGTAGAAAAAAATGATATGGAGAATAATATGCTAATTTTGTTCTTATCCACACAGTAAGCATTAGAGCTACTACACTGGATGGTTTTGAGTTTGTGTCATTTCACCCCCCTGGCTAAACATAACCTCTTGTTCTTGAGCTCCCAAGAAATACAACTGTACGTAAGATAAAAGAAAAAGCTGTTCTGGGAAATATATTTCAAAGGGGCAGCCTGATTGTTAAGGCTCTTGTAGAGAGTGAAAGAGTTTTCCTATTGTTTCTTCTCACCGCAGCTCACCTGTGATGCTTTAGGTCCTGAGGTAATGAGTAAAGATAAAGGAATGAAGGGATGAGTTAGGTTTTTTTTAATTCAAAAATCCAACTGGACCCTCACATCAAGAAGAGAGTAGGCAACCCTTGCTGTGCAGTTGACCAAGAGCACATCTGCTGAATGAGCAATGAAATCAGAATAAGTTTAAAATCAAATTAAACCTTATTTCTTTAGTCCTCAAAAGTCACTCCTGTGCTTGGCTCTTGGGCAGGTATTCATGGCTGTTAACTTCAGGTTTAGTTAACTACAAATTTAGTTACATTAGAGAACTGTGTTTTCTATTTGATTAACAAGAAGAGAGAAGTTTGTTTATTTATAATAACTAAATTATTTATAATTTATAATACCCTTTTTTTTTTTTTTTTTTTTGAAACTCCATCATTTTTTTTGGCAACTTCAGTATTCAAGTCTGATGTTTAAAGTTAGGAAATTTGTAATCTTTCACCAATGTGGATACATTAAATTGGTGAATTCAACAAGGGCAAGTGTAAGGCCTGACCTAGTGTGGAATAATCGCATACACTGGTACAGGCTAGGGGTTGACCAGCTGGACAGCAGCGCTGGAGAGAGAGACCTTGGATTTCTGGTGGACAAGTTGACCATGAGCCAACAATTTAGCCTTGTGGCCAAGAAGACCAATGGTTTCCTGGGGTGTGTTAAAAAGAATATTGCCAGCAGGTCAAGGGAGATTATCCTCCCCGTGGTGAGGCTGTATCTTGAATACTGTGTCCAGTTCTGGGGCCCCCGGTTCAAGAAGGACAGGGAACTACTGGAAAGAGTGCAACGGAGGGCTACAAAGATAAGGGAATGGAGCACCTCTTTTATGTGCAAAGACTGAGAGACCTGGTTCTGTTTAGACTGGAGAATACTAAAAGAGAATCTCATCAATGCTCATATATATCTAAAAGGTGAGTGTCAAGAGGATGGGGTCAGGCTCTTCTCAGTGGTGCCTGGTGACAGTGCAAGGAGCGATGGACACAAGCTGTAACAAGATAAATCTAGGAGTCCTAGGTTCGGATCAGATCAGAATGGAGGAGAGTGGGACTCAGTATGTGCAGAATGTTCAGGTCATTCTGTGATAAAGTATTTTTACCCCTCCAATTCCTCATAAGTCTAGTGGACAAGTGTGTAACTGAACCTGTAATGAAATAATTTACACAGTTTATCTTCAAGTGTAGAAGGATGCCAACTAGTAATCCATGGGTGTTTCTAGTGAAACTGAACTGCCATTCCCTATTAACCTGCACTTGGTCCTTTCAGGAACCTGAGGAACTTTCCTGCCCAACCTCATTGTCTTGCTTTGGTAGGTGAAAGCCACCAGGGCCAGCTTGGCTGCATCTTCTTTGTCTTATATCCCTCCTGTTATGTTCCAGGGATCCTTTCAGCTCAGCCATGCTGTGTTCTTTATCTTCCATTGGCCCTTCTTTGAGTTTTGAGGTACGTGTTTTATGTTTGCTCTGGTAGTAAAGTTAAGAACTGCCTACTTTCAACATTGAGGTCTCACTGTATTCCTGCACATCCAGAGCTCCTTCAACAATACCACTGCAGCTGTTCAGTTTTCATTTTGTCAGTTACATCCCTAAATCATCCAGGTTAAAAAATCCAAAAGCAGAAATTGTCCAGGGAGGGGGAACGAATAGCTAGGGGTAAGGAGAAAGGACAATTCTTAAGTTATTTCTGCTGCCAAGAAAAAGATGGACGAAACTGTTCTTTTAGTGTCAAGTGAAGGCAAAAATGCAGTACAGAAGTTACATGATACAGCAGAATTTAATAGGTATAGTGTATCTCTGCAGGAGTTCTCCCTGCTTTACTGTCAGTCACACGCTATGAATGTGCCAGATACATCCTGATGTATAGTTTTTGATTTGATTCATTACTCAAGCCTCTAACTGCAGCCACATACAAAACAGACTCAGACTGGTATTCCTTGACTGAAAGATTACTTCCTGCATGATAGATGCAACTACAGTTGTAAGAGGCAAGGCAAGCAGGTAGATACAATGAGAAATGCTTGAGTCTTCTGTCCTCTCCTAACAGTTTGCTTGTCCTTTTGACATTGCAAATGTGACCCTTTTTGTTGTACATTGGCATTGCAAGCATGACAATGTCTGTTGTACATTCCCATGTGACATTACGTACATTTGTTATGGTCCCCAAAGTGCAGATGTATACAAAAGTTGTTTGATATATGTTGTGATTGACATTAATCTGAAGTCAGGAAAAACTGAATGAGCTTGTTCAACAGTTTGGTCAAGAGTCTATTGGGTGTGTGCCTAGTCCAGGTGAGAAGATTAAGAGTGCGTGGGAATCCAGTGAAGTCACAGTAAAGAGTCCCAGCTCTGACTAAAAGTTTTGGAACAAATAGAAACAATAACAGAAAGCTGTTAGTGGCAACCCTGATACGAAATTAAGAGAGCACAGAGAGAGCTTCTCTACTGTAGGAGGTAGTACAGTTTTACAAGTGAGGAAGAGAAGGGGGAGATAATACTGTTGGGACTCTTGGCAGTATATATTTCAGTAGGGGGAATGCAACAAAGTTTTATGGCTATTTAAGTGAACTAAAAATAGAACCATTGAGATTGGAGACTGCAGGGAAAACTATGGGCCATTTAACATGCACCACCCTCCCATCCCTCTGAACTAAACAAAAACATACAAACAAACAAACCCCTCTCTATGCATCGTGTGTCTAATGACCACGTTAAAATATACAGATGTTTGTAAATGCAAGATCCTTTTGAATAGAGAATGGTGATTTACCTTCTTGGGAAAATTGCTTCGGTATGAAGGCTTCCCTCTGTGTGATGCACAAAACATCAAATTCCCACCAAAACAAAGTTGCCTTTTATTTTCAACAGAATTAAAAGGAACAAGACAAAATCTCAGAACTGAGCTAGAACAGTGGGAATTTATCAACAGAGAGAAGGTTTCTTGAGGACCAATCAATTAAAATCTCTGGGATTATGACAAGATACATCCACCAAATGTGTGCCTCAGAAAATTATCTACATTATGTGACTTCCCTGCATATGTTTTGAAAAAATTATGGGATATTGCCTTCAAAAGGGAGAAAGCTGAAACGGGGTACATGAGACACATTTTTAGATTGACAATCTTTAGGTATTTTTTTAGACTCTACCCTTTGAAACTGGTATGAATAATGCAAAAAGACAAGCCCCTGACAGTTACTTTAGGTTCTGTTTTTTACATTGCTTTAGAGTTGCTGATTATCTTCTGATACTGTGGTGAACTGATGCAGGGAATTTTTCATTCCAACAACTGTTGATTAGCAATCTTCGCTGTAAAAATTTAAGTCTCAGGCTTCCACTAGTATAAAATGGTGCAGCTTTATTTATTTCAGTGGCATTAAGCAAACTTACGCCATCCAATGATTTTACAGATTATTGCATGTGAAGCTGTATATTAGAGCCCTTAAATGTTTTATCAGTGAAAGATGATGATAAATTGTATCAGAATGAATTGTTATGTTTCTTTAAAAAGTCTCAATTCTTTAGTTGCATCAGCTTATTTGTAATGACTGGGGACTTTTTGATGCTAGGGTAAAAGAAGTCTTTTTAAAGAGAGATTTTTCTAAAACCAAACAGATCTGTCAAGAAAAGAGAGGAATGTGATACAAAACAAAATAATATAAAGTCAGTAAAGCTGTGCTTTTAAGGTTTCTTTGAGTCTAAGGGAAGAAAATTCTGAAACAGAAAAATAATTTAATCCAAACATTTGAAAAATACTCAGGGAAAAAAAAGCTGAATCCCTAGTTCTTTGAGAACAAAAAGATTATGATTGAAGAAATAAAATGGTAGAAAGCTTAGTGAGAGTGTTAAAGTAGATAGAAAGCTCCAGAGTTGCTCTGTGCATGGAGAGAAACACAAGAGAGGTTTCACAGTTCCCTCAAAGATTAAGGCAAGTGTGGCAGCACTTTATGAAAATTGTTTCAAGCCGGATTGCAAAGAGGAAAAAAAAAGTTTACCACTTGTAACTCAAAAATGGAAATAGTCCAGTTAATATAAGGAACTGGGATTAGCGGTGCAACCCTGTGATGTCAAGGGTAATAAACAAAATACATTTGGAGGTCCTATTGGCTTACTAGCATGGTATCTTTCAGCATGGTTTGATTTTTTAATAAAAGTTCAGCAGGGAACACCCTGTTAGTTTTGACTCGGTGCCACAAAGAAGTGATCTTCTCACTTAGTGATATTTTTATCCAGGTTGTTAGTACAGCTGGTTGCAGCTTGCTTGTTACTGTAGCTGACACTGTGCATTATTATTGTTTATTACCACCATGTCAGAAAACCCTGTTGTGACTGGTGCGGTACAAGGGAGAACAGAGAGAGGTGATGCCTGTCCTGGAAGGTGTACAATTTGCATAACTAGAGGAGAGAAATAGATGATTTTAGAATATGTAGCTTACCATCCTGAAGACCTTAGTGAGTGACATGAAAATGCCTGTTTCTCCTCACTAACCACAGGGGGATTCTACAGTCATGAGTTCTGCCACAGGACCTACGCTGCTTTGAGTTAGGTTATATAGATGTCCCCAGTATGTCACAGTGATAGTCATGATAGGATGTCATGGTTCACTGGTGCTTAAATTTTTGACAGCTCTACATGTGTCATGTGTACATGAGTGAAGACAGTTACAGGCAGAGTGGCAGAGACTGGTTGGCATGAGAATAACAAAGTTATTTAAAGTAGTATTCTGAAAACGGAAAGGTGTTAGTGTAGTGTCTAGGCTTTCTCTGAGTAACTCTGAGCACTGAAATGAACTCAAGCCAGGCTCTGTCAGACTTCCTTGCACCAGCCTTCGGTCTCTGTTGTGTTGTAGTATACATTTGCATGCATTACTGTTTATACAGGATACAGCTTATATGCTGGGAGCTTTTTGGTTTTGGTTGTTTTGTTGGGTTTTTTTCCTGCAAAGGAAAAAAATTTGGCAGAAAACACTCTGTGATACAGTAAAAAATACAGCAAAAATACAAACTTAAACCTTGTATGTTTCTTAGGGCCATTATGGGATTGGTGACATCTCCCTTACTGGCAGAAATAGACTTCCTTTTGATTAGGATAAGCCTTGCTGATCTTGGGAAATACAGGCCCCTGTGTGGTTTAACCCTGCTGAGGCAGGGTGAAATAGGTGAAGCCAGACCAAAGGAGAAGAGACCAGGCCATTGGTCTTATCAGATCATTAAATATAGGAGGATCCAACAACAGATGTTCAACACAGGCATCCTTGGGGTAGTGCAGTGTCCTAAAGCAAGTTGGGCTAAAAAGTTGAGACCTAACCCGTAGGAATTACAGTTGCCTGATTGCAAGATAAAAATATGGGTATTTTAATGTACAAACTAGTTTGGCTACTCACATCCTGGTTTTATGCTTGCTTTGCTTTCAGAGATTTTCACAAATAACCCTGTTCACTGTCTAAGTGCATAAAGCTTTCTTGATGCATATACATTAATATATATCAATTAAAACATAGAGATGTTCTTCTCTTTTAATTAACTGATTAGCCATAAACCAGCAGTTTAGGATCTTATTGAACTGTGATCTCAACACAATTGATCATGCCGGGTACTATAGAAAAATTCATGAAGCAGTTTGTCATAAGTGGAAAGGATTCTCGTTTCTCTATGACCTGTTGTTCCTTACCTTACTATTATCTTGGAGGTGTCAAGTCCAGCAGATTTGTCCCTTTTGTTGTATCTGCAAAGGTTTCAAAGTGATTAGTAGAGGTAGAACAACCTCATTTGGGTCTTGTTGACCAGATCAAGCTCCGGCCTCTGGAATAAAAGCCAGGTCTGTGGGAGAAAGGTGTTTTCGTTTGAGGTAGGGAGGGGCTTACACTTTTCTTTGTACAACTCTGCAGAAAAAGACCAGGACTATAGGCATAGATGGTTTTGTTCCATTCACTTTTAAAAAAATAGCTTTATTGGGTAGTGAATATATTTGATAAGGCCTAGTATAGAGAGTTCATCTAGGGAAGAATCTTGGTCTGCCAGAAAAATATAGCTTACAGTATAAATAAGTAGAAAAGTAAAAGGATTCTATGGTGTGGTGTAGTTACAGTGTGTGAGGTATGACCTGAAGAGTAGCGTTATCTTAATGCAACCTAAGACACTTGCATTTGTAATTCTAGAACACCTGAATGACAAGGGCTCCTAAAGTAGATGGCATAAAAGCTTGTAGTAGCTTTCTTTCCCATACTCCATTAGTCCTCTAGAACAATACATGCTGATCGTATTCCTGCTGATAAAATATTAACTATATTTTTCAGTCTTGGCTGAAAATCTGAAGCTATGTATGATATATTTAAGCCACAGATGAAAGCAGCCAAAAAATTAAAATCAAAGGGTAAAAATCCATGTCTGGAAGTAATACAATGGGGATATCAAGAACGAAAACAGTAAAAAACAAGTTCCCTTAACCATTTGTATGCAGTGGAACAAATATATAACATTCTTAATAGCTTTCCAAAAGGAGAGTTCTTAGAATTCATTGTGTTCTGTATAGCTGAGGTGTCAATAGGGTGATGGAATATGGTCCATATAATCAAGCGTAGTGCTATGTATGTTCCCAGGCAGAATGAATCTGTGCCACCTCCTCTTTTGGTCAGCTGTTCCAAGCTGGGGTAGAATTTTGCTGGTCACCCAAAAGTCGTGTGGCAGTTACACTGCACTGCCTCTACTTGAGCTTCAGAACTACAACAGCAGTTATCCTGCACTACCAGGATTGTGGGAAGGAGCAGAGCAGTATAAATACAGGCAAGAAATGCATTTCCCATATACTTATCTGTCTCCAGCATGTTGTTTCACAGTGGACCTCTATTGAATGGGTTGTTGCCTTAGCAATGCTGATGTAGAGAATGAAAAGGAAAATCTTTTAGGGAAGCAGTTGGTAGCAGTCTGGATTACACCTTCCACGTACAG
This sequence comes from Pedionomus torquatus, assembly GCA_013398155.1. NCBI lineage: Eukaryota > Metazoa > Chordata > Aves > Charadriiformes > Pedionomidae > Pedionomus > Pedionomus torquatus. The sequence continues at coordinate 232,601 of VZRU01020239.1, read as the reverse complement.
GAGAAGTAGGTTGATTGAAGCTGTTTGTCAAATTTGGCTAGAGCAGTTAATTTCACACGGCTTATTCCACTACTAGTCAGTGTCATATTTTAATGTGATTTAGTTTTTAAAGCTGAGAGCTGGGAGGAATGGTGAGATGTGTAACAATGTCTTAACATGTTTTCGTGTTTTCAACAATAAGATTTAAGAATGTACTCTATATTGTGAATACAGAAATGTGTGTTATGTATTATGATGTTATAATGATTCTTGATAGACATGTAAGTTTGCATTAGCTTCTGTAAGAATGCAACTAATATATTTAACATACTATAAGCTTAATTATCTCAAGAATCCTTTTTTTATCTTGTGGAATAGAACTGCGTACAGCTGGGGGCTGCAAAGTATGCTAGTGATGGGTGTATCCAGAGTTCATTGAAAAATCAAGGAGAAAAGAGGTTGAATCAGTTATGTTTTGGCCACAGAACACCCACTTGCTCATACCAAACAGCAATAGCTGTAGAAAGTAGTTCTCGCTTTATCTGTTAATTATGTCATAAGCCTATTAGTGCAACAAGACTTGCAAGCTCTTTAGATACCAGATTAACATTCCTAGTAGCTAATTTGATGAGCTAAAGCCTATGTTTTGGGTTTTGATAATCTATTAGTAAGAAAAAGCCAAAAAAAGTACTTGACTTCAGGGTGCTTGGAAAGCTGTTCTCTAGGCTTAATTGTTTCGAAGTGCTTCAGAAATATGGGCCAAGGAAAGCTGATATCGGCTTTCCATTGTGTAATCTTGCTTATATGCAGCATAGTTATTCTATTGTATACTTATTTAACTCTACTCATGATTCAAAGAATAGGCAGAAATGGAGTTCTGTTGCCATTTGTATTTCTTAAATAACCGCTCAATGAAAAGGGAAAAAATTGCTTATAAGCTGGATACCCACTGAGATTTTTTTGCTAAAATGGATGTACTGTGAGCTGGTATACTAATAAGAGGGTTGTTTGGTTCTAATCTGGAAGTAGACCAGAATACTTCGTCTAAATCTAGACTCAGCTAAATTTTGCATATCTCTTCTGATTTACTGCTTTAATTATGAGTGGTTTGTATATTTAGTAAGTGAAACAAAAACAAAAAGAACGTGGGTGTGGAAAACAGAAAAAGTAATATTTTCCTCAAGATTATATCTTTTTTTTTTTTTTAAATAAAACTTTTTTTCTTAATGAAGCTTTTGAATTTGATGCTTGTACTAGAACAATATAGAAAAACTCTCCATAAAAGATGGAAAGGGAAATTCAGCATCTTCTTCCTCAAGAGAGTGTAGTCTGAAAATAAATTGTCTCTATCACCATAGAAGTTTCTAAAATTTTCTTTAGTATCATGGCAGTCAAAAACTTTCTCTGAAATGCACTTAAGGACATCAAGGAAAGCCTTTCTAATGTCTTTGTGAAGCTAATACTATGGGACCTTAGTCTGTCTGATGCTCAGCAAAGTTAGAGTCCCTGGTCTTTCGGTTAACCAATAATAGAGATTTGGGGTAATTCGTTTAGCAGACACACAAGTAGGTAAATACTTGTGGTATATACTTGTGGTAAATACTTGTTACAAGTAGGTAATACCAATGGAATCTACACAGTATGGAACCAGATGTGGTCTGTTTCTCTCTTTTCTTAAGGATATTGTGCCTGGAGAAGAGAAGGTTTAGGGAGGAATCTCATCAGTGTATATAAATATCTGAAGGGGAGGTTCAAAGAGGACTGAGCCAGACTCTTTTCAGCGGTGTGCAGTTACAGGACCAGAGACAATGACAACAGACTGAAACACAGGAAGTTTTGTTTGAACATCAGAAACACTTCACTGTGAGGATGACTGAGTACTTGCACTGTTTCTCCAGAGAGGCGGTGGAGTCATCTTGCTTGGAAATACGCAAAAACCATCAGAACGTGGTCCTGTACTGTCAGCTTTAGGTGGCTCTGCTTCAGTGGAGTGTTGGACCAGATGACTTCCAAAGGTTTTTTATGACAATAACCAGTCTGTGATTCTGTCACATTTAGTTTTCACGAGTCTCTCTAGAAAGCTCTGACTAACAGACAGCATTTGTTGAATAAAAGCTAGTTACAGCAATGGGTTTCCTGCAGGAATTTCAAGACTGTGGAATTAGTTCTTATATAGCTTTGTGATTTTCACACACTTGGTGTAATTATTCCTAATTTTCAACCACTACAGTTGGATAAAAGACACAGGAAATGCACAAAATACTGTGATTCTGAAGGCCAAGAAGGATAAGCAAACCAACCGAATAAAAATACTTGTACTATCTGTCACGGAAGGCAGAATAATACAGAAGAAATTTATGTTAATGAAGTTTCAGGATAGGCGTAAGAATTATTCAGACACCAAAGAACTTGATAATAGACCAACATAAACAGAAGCATCTGTCTTTCTGAAGTGCTGGCTGATTAAGAAAATTACTGCATGTGTTTAACTAAGCTTTTATACTAACCTTAGGTTAGTGGTGAGGATTAGAGGCTTTGTAATTTTTTTTAATGGAGAATTTTTAATTTCATCTTTGTAGGAAGGCGCTTAAACAAACACTTTCATTTACATGTTGGGTTTGAATATGATTTGTAGAACTGGAAGCTGAAATCTGTAAGAAGCTGTAACTAATGGGGAGAAATGATATTACAAAAACTGTTGGAGGGCTTCTTTGCCTCCTGCTGATCCACCTGCATAGAGGAGATTGTGAGCACCTAATTTATTCCGGTTCAGTGTCACCTGGCATTACTGGAGCAGCCATTGCATTTTGCAGAAGCCGATTTTTTTCAGAAGACAAACTCCTTTTCTGCAGCTCCCACTGTTTTCTAGAGCAAATACAGGTGTTTGGCAACTCTCCTGAAAATGAATGAAGTCACTAGATTCTTGTAAGCTTTACACTACAACGAAAAGGCAGAAGCTTGCCTATTTTTTAGAAGCAAGTGCAACAATCAAAATTTTGGGGAGTAAAGATTGCTGTAATATTACATATACTCTAAAAAATTATTTTTATGACTGAACCGAGTGAAGCACTACGTTGTATAAGAAATAGCCTCTGTCCCAAAATCCAGGTGCTGAGACTGTCTTGTAACATGTATATGAAGAAGTCATACAGCATGTGCTACCTTATTGTTGAGAAAATCAGTTTCCTGGTGTAACACTATGGGCGTTTACTTCTAGGGAAATACAATGTTTGCTTCATGTGTACTACAGCATGGCACATAAGAGGGAATAGGCCTAGAGAACCCACTGAGCTGCTGCTAAAAAGCAAACTGAAGAAATATTGCATTTCTTTTTTGTGGTCACTGTAGTCTGATAACTAACAGAGCAGAAAAGAGGTGGTTGAATTAATTCCAAATTTAAGCAGGCAACCCTGCCATGGGGCTTCCTTGGTGGTGGTTAGAAGGAATGAAAAAAACTTCTGGAAGCATTAATAGCCATTTCTCTGGAAAATAATATGCAGAAAGGACTCTTGAGTAATGTGATCCCTCTCACTTAATATCATTCCAGCCAGGAAATTGTAGAGAATATGGTATATCTGTGGAGTTGGAGTACTGTAAGATAACCAGAAACTTCCATTTCAGGTGTTTCCTTAGAATTGATTTTGCATTCTCTCTGAGACAGCTTAGTCCTCAGAGATTTAATTGAGCAAGCTCACTCGAGAAATTCCTTTATATGAGTTTTTAAAAAGTTTACAAACTCTGGCTTTGCTGTCCTCTGTGTTATGTTGAATAAAAAGAGATCCATTAGGGAAAATCAATTTGTGAATTCTACTAGGTGCATCTTCAATACTGAATATTCTTTTCTTCTGACAGGGTTTTATTTGCAAGTAAAGCAATTGAAAGTCAATAGCTACTAAGTGCAGGCAGAGATTCTTCCCAGGCCAATATTCAGGAGACAAAGAAGGTTCTTGCTCTTCTGGAAGGTTGTTAGAAATCTTAGAATTTCCTCTTGTTTGTTGTTTTTTTATACTGATTGCTATTTTGCTTTGACAACAGTGTTTTCTTTAGATCAGTGTAACAGACACACAAATGTGGCCTGGAAGAAACTCCAACTCAGTATTGTCACTCAGCCTTTTAATGAACCAACACTTCCTTCCTGTAAATTTATTGAATTATTCTACAATAAAAGAGCAGCAGATAGAGCAATTACATCCAAGAAAGTTTTCAGATCATTTTGCCAGTTTAGTGATATGTCTGTAAAGTTAAGAGACACTTTTGTATTAATTTATGGCTATATTACTCATTTAGGTGGTGGGTTTTTTTGTATATGTACCTTCATAGGTAGGAGATACATTTAAGAACACTGTGTTCACCCAGGGCAAGGCTTATTCCAGAGTCCCTGTTTTAAGCATGGAGCAATAGTCAACCATACCATTTCCAAAGGAGCAGTAGGGAGGAACATTTCTTTATTTCAACCAAATTGCAGTTCCTTTAAGGGACCGGGAATGTACTGAAATCTTGAAGGAGGTACAGCTTCTTTTATTCAGGGCAATGAAAAGGAATTACTTTTTGCTTAACCTTTAGAGTTATGCAAAGCACTGGAATTCCTGGGCCCTGCATATGCAATGTAGCTGAGGACTGATTTTTTTCCAAGTCTATACAATGGATTTTTCATATGTCAATGTGGTTGTTTGAGGCCAGAATGCATTCTTGCCTTAAAGTTTTATAGCCTAAAATTCCACTTTCCATTTGGGCAAGCAGATAGCAGTTTGGATCATGAGTGAGCAGCTCTTGTTAATGATATTCAAAGTGGAAAAGTCAGTAAAGTACGCTATCAGAAATAATGTTTCAGGAATGACTTATATAAGAAAAAGAAAAGAGGATGAAATTCTGTCAGCAGGACTTAGTTCAAAACACATTAATGACTATTGCAATGCCTTTTTTAAAAGAACACAAAAATAGTCACTTTAAAATGAAAAAGAATAATCAGTGAAAAGAATTTTTTTTTTTTTTGCATTTTCCCAATCCTTCTTGTCACCTGTGTGGTGTATATGTGATATGCCTTTGTATGTATCTGAATGTGTTTGAATATTTATTAGCATGTTCATATACGTTTGTCTGTAGACACACCCCTATTGAAGTTCTGAACTTGTTTGCTCTGAAAACCCATTGTCCTGGTTTGAGGTAAAACAGATCTAATTTTCTGTTCAGTAATTTTACTGTTTAGCTAAGCCTCTTGTAACTAACTGAACTTTCTGAAATTAACAACCTATTTTGAGAAATCTTATCACTTTGAGGATGAACAGTTCTGATTATTTGTAATTTATGTCAAGATGAGGTATGCAGAGATGCTCATTGTTATAACAACCAAGGTCAGCTAACATTGCTATTTCCTTTGTTGGAGGGTCAGAAGTGGAGAAGTGCAGAGGGGCTGCACCTACAGAGAGGGGTAGACAGGACAGATGACCCAAAACTGACCAACAGGATATTCCATTCCATTCCATCTGCATCATATTCAGTATAAAAGCTGAGGGATCAAAGGGTCAGCCTATTTTCATTCTTCAGTGGCTGGCATCCAAGCGGGACTCTGTTCATCTGCCTTTGATCCTGATCTATGCATTCCTGAATTCAGATCTGGAATCCAGCTCCCGTCTGTTGCTGAGTCCAGTCTGGGACTCTCCCCATGCCTGTCAGTGACATGACTGTCACTCATCATCCTGGGAGATAGATATGGTTTTGTATATACTTCATTATTTTCTTTTTTTACTATTTTATTAATTTATTAATATTTTCATTAAAGAAGTTCAGTTTTTTCCTAAACTCAAGCTTCTTTCTCACTCTCCCTCTTCCTCTCAGAGAGAGAAGTAGGGAAGAGCATCTGTTGTTTGTTTCAGTGGTCAGTCTGGATCAAACCATGACAAATTTATTGGTACTCAGCATGGGACTTGATCAGAGCTCTGATAGATTGTCCGAAAGATTTGAATTCCAGCTTGCTCAGAGATTAAAACAGGTAGTTTACCTCACATTGGTTTTGGACAGAATATTGTATCGTTTCTTTATAGGCCATTGTTTAAAGTTAATTGATACAACGCTGCTTAACCTGCCATACAACTGAAGCCATGAACTGGCTTTACAGGGTAAATATCTCCCACTAAAGGGTCATAATTTATAGGGAGACACCAGTACTTAAACAGTGGTAGTGATATTTTCAGGTGCAGCATATATAGTTGCATCACAACAGTGGTATGCATAGATACAATGCAAATGTATATAAATACAAATAAGCATATTAGTTCAGACTGCTGATGTAGACACTTCATACCAGTTGATGGATTTGCTACTTTTCAGTAAGCAAAAATTATAGGTTTTTATCAAGCCATTTCTAGGTGGCAGAATTAATTTGGAGATTTAAAATTCAATTTTACCTGAGCATAAGCACAAATATCATCACAGCAGCTTTTTCAGAGGTACTTCATTACTTGTTGCAGCATTTCATTATGAATTGAAATTAATTCTAAATAATTTTTTTGTTTGTTTAACGTGACACTAATAACTGTCAAGTCAAAAGATTTTCCAGTAGCATGAGGTCCAGTTTTTCATTTTGTCTGTCTGAAACCCTGACAGCATAGTACCTATTGCCCAAACAATGTATGACATTGAACTTGTCTTACTCCCTATAATAAAAACAGGGAATAGAACACAGAATCCCAGTTATCAACTAAGAAATGAAGAAGTGTACAAGATTTGGTGAAAACAAAGATCGATTTGGATTCTTTTACAGTCTGTGATATGTTGAGAAAAAATCATTGCCAGTAAGCTAGCTACCTCATTTTATATGAACACTGATACTTGTTACCTACCATGCTCTACACGTAGTAAAAACTCTTTATCTGTTTTAATGATAAATTAACAACTGGGTTGGCAATGGGTCAAGAACTCTCATTTTCTATGACTATCTTGGCAATTGATCAAAAAGCTGTTGTTTGTGAGACACTGTGTTTTTGTCCCCTGTTTGTGTTCTATGGTCTAATTTAAGTGAATGTAGACCTTGGCTAATTATTTACAGGATGGGGATCTAATTTTACTGATTTCAGAGTATTGTAACTTAGGATACAGGTCATCATCTCAAGTTTTTGTATGTCTTCTCATCTTGATTTTGTGTCCTTGAACTAGGCCTCTTGTCTTTCGTTTGCTGATTTGTTGTGCCTTTTACAAAACACAGGTTTTTTGAGGATCAAAAGGTATTGCTTCCTTTCTAGAGCTCTACCTGGTTGAAACACTTAAATATCACTACTGAAAAAGAGTTACACTGTGAACACTGCACAGTGTGTGCAATTATGAAGATTGCTTAGACAGTAAAGCTATGGAGTGTACTCTTTCTCACACTCTTAATGAATTTCTAATGACTACCCATAGTCATACAAATAGATAATTTCCTTACCAAGATAATCTTCTTTTATGTCCCCACATTTTCTTTACATGAGCCATTATTGTGCTTTTCATGTCTCAGCCTGCTTCCACCTTTTTAAAAGGCCTCTTTAATTTTCCTGTTCCTTTTCCTTAATCTTATGTGACATTCTGTACCTGAGCACTTTTCACAATTCTTGAGCAAGCTTTTCCTGTCTGCAGAGAGTTTTGGCTCATCCTACTTCCACAGTGCAGCTGGGCGTGCTAGATTGAATTTTTCTGCTTCATACTTGCCAGCTGCCAGACCATAATCTGTTCTAAAACCAAGAATTATCAAACTCCTCAACTTTTTCTCTCATTACTGTAGTAGAGGCCCATATGGCAGATTTACATAGGATGACAAAACAAAGCTATTCTGCAATTATCCTCAAAGCAAAGGCTTCTGTGTTGAATCAGACAGTCCCACTGCACAGATTTTGGTAGAGCAGTCTTCTATGTCTTTCTGACAAAGTGATAGACTAAACTGGGCATGACTGAGAGCTGAATTTTAATCTTGATTTCAGCATTGACTGCCTATGTGACCAATGGCTAGTAATGTCACCTTTTTCAGTTCAGTCTATAAGGTCTTCAGAATGAGGACTGTCTTTTACTGTCTTGCTGTATTTGCAGAATTCTGCTCCAGTAGGCTCCAAACATTAGGCGTTGCTGTATCAGAAGTTCATTTCAGTCACTGACAACGTATTCATGATCTAGAAATGCTCTTAGCTGCTTCCATGTATTAGGGGACCTTGCAAATATTTTCAGCTTGGCTCTTTTCTTTTCATTTGCTCTGTTTTACAGTGAAAGAATTAGGGATGAGGAAGCCTTCAAGGCATTATATAATGCCTCTACTCTGTCCCCTAGAAGGACATGGTATCCTTGATTTGAGGTGAGGCTGCAGCAAACCAACAAGTTCTTCTACTTCTGAGAGATGAGAGCTGACAGACACCACTTTAAATGCATATGTTGTTATTACACTAGACTGAGTTAAGGTAGCAAAGGTGACAGGAGTATAGAACCGTTGAATTCTAATCTGGATTTCTGGGGAAACATATTAATTATAAAACTGTATTACCGTGTCACTTCTTTAACAGTACACAAATTAAGTTTTCAGGATGGCTTCTGTAGCAGCAGGAAATCAGAAATCTGATGGTGTAACTGATTCAGCAACATAAATACTAGCCTAATAGCCAAAAGTACATTTCCTACCAACTGTCTCCCTGAAGGACTCCAGAAAGGTTATTTTAATACTTTGACCTGATCAATTAATATAATGGGTAAGATTTTTCCCATGGATCCTCCTCAGCATTACAGTAAATCTGAATTTGACGTGAATCATATAGATGCTATTGTTGGAGAAGTCAGCAGAAAAGAACTGTCTTAGTGAAACATGTATTTTGCCATTTATGTCAAACATTTGTCAGCAAGTAGATAAGAAAAAAAAAAAGTGAGCTAAAAGTGAAAATAACAGTGTATCACTTTTCTTCAAATGCTTTGTTTTCCCTCTTACTTTACTGTGGCATATGTCTTTGTTTGCTCTTTTGATTACTGGATTATATCCAAATATTTTTCTTTGAGCATCAGGAGGACAGGCCATTGATCCTTAAACAAGATTGTTTCCCAGTCTTTTATGTCTGATTGTAGATTTGTTTGTTAAAGCAAACCCTATTAAGCAAAGCATTGACCCTTATGAATTTGTGGGGGCAGGAGGGGGATGTCAATAGTGGTTGTTGCTGTCCTCTTTCTGTTATTTCTGCTTTGCAACTCTGCCTTGGAAGTCACTCAGCAGGCCCTTCCCAAGTGCTCAGCTGCCCATGCAAGGTAAATAATGGGCAATAGTGTAATTAAATGGCCAAATGGTACCTGGTGTTGAAATTGTCATTTATACGGTGATTTTCATCTTGGCAAGCTGCTGTCACTGCAGTAGTCAGTCACTTCAAGTGATCCTACGTGGGGCGTATATGTTACATTAGTGACAGAGAGTAACTTGCTAAATGCTGTGAAATCTCTTTGTGAGCCATTGTTTCAATTGGGCAGCCCACCCTATTACCAGCTTGCAGTGCTACAGAGCACGTTTTCAATACACAGGATCTTATGCCAAAGGCAGATCTCACAAAGCTACTGAGTTTAAAGCAACCCTTCTCTACTTCTCCCATACCCCAATACATTAATTAGAAACCAAAGCTTGAAAAATGGTGTTGGAGGGGAAAAAAACCTATACTATTTCCAGTATTTTATCTACAGGTGACCTGAGGAGCTGAAAGAATGACTTAGGTCATCCTGCATTTGCCAGCATTACAAAATACAGTGTCTCTTTAGAAGATTTTGGAAAATATTTGGATACTGTTTTTGGTTTCTAATCTCTAGATTATTGTGTGTTAGAGGAAAAGTGCTTAAAGTCTATCTAGGCTTGGCATATGCAGCCATTTTGCAGAGCCATAATAACATTAACAACATCATTCTCTTTTTCCTCTCTTTTTTTCCTGTTTTCCAGTAAAAGGGGATATTTATAATTTCAGCACTCCTAAGCTAATTGTTTTAAGAAAAAGCAGGTTACCATGATGTTCTGTATAAAATTAATCATACTGGCAGTGCTATTAATGTAATTTTGGTGGCATCTCTTTGCATGTGCGCTTACGAAGTTTTGGGGTATTTTTCAATTTTATTTTTATTAGCAGTGTCGCATTGCTTCACCTCAGTCCAAATTAACCTTCAGGTTGTGTGAAGCAGCAGGCGCTGTGTCCTTGTTTGTAAGTTATACAAGTTTTATGTGAGCTGTACCATGACCTTATTAGCTAATAAAAATACGTATTTAAAAATAGACAGAAAAGTCAGAAAGGAGAAGGAACTTCAGTGTGGCAATGCTATTTGACACGGCATGTCCTTTTACCGCCCAGTTCTCCTTGTTCCATACCCATCTGGCTGATATATAAGCTCTGTGTCGCTAGTCTCTGTTGTATGAAAAGACTCATTTGTACCTACAGTTAAGGAATGTTTTTTATTTTTCTTATGATCCTGTCTCAGGAGTCCTTGAGGTATCTCCATATCCCTATATTTCTATTATTCTGTGAAGTGTTGGCTATAATCATTTTGTCAAGGACCTCAAGAGGAGAGGGAGCCCTTACAGTGCACAGGAAGCGGCAGTCACTGTGGCAGACTGTTCCCGCTGCCTGGTTGCTGTGGAGCAAGGAAGGAATGTAGGTTAAAATGGTTGGGCTGTCACCTCTCTCCTTCCAGTGGCCTTGAAACACCTGGTGGATGCAGCCCTAAAGGGAACTTGTATGTCACATTCTCTGTTTTTCGATAAAGCTGTAAAATAGATGGTTACTTGGTTTAGAGAATGCATGTAGGGGACTTGAATGCTGAAGAGGAAACACGTCACAAGTTTTACACATCTGGAGAACTAGGGAGTATGGCAGATATTTTAATATATTTTTTATTATTTTTATATTATTAGATATTTTTATTATTTTTTATTATTTTTATATTATTAGGATTTTGCACCTAATAAGATGTTCTGTCAAAGAAAATTGCTTGTGACTGTTGCTGTTGGAGAGTGTATTGGGGAAGGTCAACTCTAAAAGCAGCAAACATCCTTCAATAAAAATCAAAAGGACCACAGTGATGTGGTCCTAAACTGGTGCAGGGGCAGATGGACAGGATATAACTAATATGTATATAGGATATACTGGTGAATACCCATTTTATGTGGCCAGTGCTTATTGTAGAATTAGACTTAACTCTTAGGTGCTTATCTGGCTGAGTTGCAACAATAGTAAGCAGTAAGCTGCTTCCTTAATTTAAAGGCACTAAAACACTTTCTAATAAAGGACTTAGCATAAAAAATATCACTGTAGCTGTCTAGATAAGGTTCAGGACAGCAGCTGTTCAGGTAAACCAAATATGGGAACATATACCCCAATAGAGAAGATAACGTAGTAGAGCAACCACTACACTGGTAGGCATATAAATAAACGTAAAACTAAACAAAGAAAAATAAATTTATTTTTAGTATCTAAAATGAAATGTATGCGTATTTTTCATATTTCAGCAGGGGTTTTTATCTAGGTCGACAGTAATACATGTTCTTGAATCTTTTTTTTTTTTTTATACTTATTTGTTTTTATTGTGTTGTGACTATTGTTTTACCTTAGCTGAAATATTTTTTTGTCTTGCATTGGAAATATACATGGAGCTATAAATGCCACATGCATATCTGTTCAATGGATTGTCACCCAGTTTGGAGTGGAAGTTATCTTGGTCTTCTTGAAAACTCAGTTTCCATTAAAAAATAAATTGGCCTCATACATGGTTCACAAAATTCAGTTGTGCTTGTTTGTAGCTGTTTATCCACAAGACTTTTGGGTTGTCCCCCTTCATTTCCCCCCCCCCAGTTTTTTTTTTTTTTTTTCCTTCTAATTGATTAAATCTAATCTTCGTTCACAGATCGTGGATCAATTTTCTGAAAAGTCTCCAAGCCTTGCTTTCATACCTTCTGTAAAGACAGTTTATAGTCCTTTGGCCTGTTTTAGGTCTTCCCATAATTCTTCTGGTGTGCTTTTTCCATCTTTTTTAGTAGCTTAAGGCTTATCTGTTTGTTCCCTCTCAATTCACAGGAGTGCCATCTTATCACTTACTTCCTAGGAGGTGCCACCTTTCTCCCAGTGCCAATATCGATGCCCATTCAAGTTGTAGAAGATCTCAAGACTTTGCAGGTCAGCAGGTAGTTAGGTTACCAAGCTATAAAATTGCTAAAAAAAAAAAAAAAAAAAAAAAAAAAAAAGACGTNNNAAAAAAAAAAAAAAAAAAAAAAGGACTGTTTGCAACAGCTTTTTCAGAGAAACTGTCAAAAAATTATCAATAATGTTGCTCTCCTGACAGAACATAGTAAGGTCTCACAAGGCTTGTAAGACTGTCCACTGACTCCTGTCATGGTGATGTTTATCCTGCAATGCAATTAAGACATTTAGTTAGGATTTATGTCTATTGTGAGATCTTGGTTGTTTCGCTCCTTCCTTCACAAGGGAGGATACAACAGTCTCTCATCAAAGGACAGGATGTGAGATTGCATTGCTGTGCTAACCTAGTTTATGGGACTACAACACCTCAGCAACATTACCAGTGGCCTTAAACTGCTTTTTGTTTCACTTGCAGGTTATACCTTTAAGCAAAGCTGTTTTTTCTGTGCTGAGATTTACCACAGCAGGTCTCAGAATGCAGTGCCAGGATTACCCCCTACCTTGTATACTAAGCTGCATTGTGCCTGCCATCAGGGTTATACTCCCACATATTGCATTCCGCTTTCCAGTGACATTTTCATGGCTTTCTCCTGACTTCCTTTCTTACCTTTTCATCCTCTTTCATTATCAACTTCTTTCCAATGACATCTGACCTTTTGCCACTCTGATTTTACATATTAATTGCCCTGTGTGGAAGTATCAAACTGAACCTAGCTCATTGTCTGCCTCTAAAGAGGAAGGTGTGATATTTCTATACGTTTCCTCTACATTTTATTTTTCCTGTGTGTCAAGTATGATTTATTGGCTGGTCAAGAGGCTATTTTAAGCACACAGAACACACATAATAGATGTTTGTAACAGAGGTTATTTTCTGTGCTGCTGGGGTCATGGGCACAACAACAAGGAAAAGCAAAGTGTGGTTATGACTCTAGGGTTTTTGTGCATTTGATTCAGTGTATGGGTTATAATGACCCAAAGGAGATGAACAGTGTTGGAAGTTAAACCAAGGTCTCCCAACCAGCAGAATATTGATGTGCAGTTAGAGGCCGTGCGCCAACCAAACTGTTTCCCATATCTTGTTAAATGTCATAGTCATTAGAACAAATATATGGGATTAAAAGCAATAATAATGAGGCCTACGCATCTGTCTGCATTCTGAATAGTTCAGTGTGTGCTACCTTCCCACCTGTGGGGCTCAAGTTCTCTGCAGAGAACATATACTGTGAACTAAAGAAACAAAATATGGAGAATTAAGGTTGGCATAGACTGCCCGTATACGAATTTACTAATATTCTGGTTTAACTCTAGCCAGCTACTAGGACAATGCAGCCTCTTGCTCACCCCTCCTTTCCCTCCTTCACAAGGGTAAGAAGACAGAAAAGGAAAAAGGAAACAGGAAAGAAAAAAATAACTACATCATGGGTTGATATAAAGAGTTTAGTAGACCAAAAACATAAAAGAAAAATAACAATAGTAATGGTAAAAGAATATATAAGATGTAAGTCTCACTGGCTGGTGAACTGGTTGCCCAGCCTGACCTGAGCAGAGATCACAGATTCTCCCTGCTCGCCTCGGTCAACCTCTATTTATTCACTGAGCATGATGTCTATGGTATGGAATACATCATTGGCTATTCTGGTCTTCTGTCTATACTCCTCATCTTCTGTAGGAAGCTGAAAAAAAGTCCTTGACTAGTACAAACATAATGTAACAACAACTGAAACAACATGCATTACTGACATTCCTTTCATACCAAATCTGAAAACACAGCAACCACTAGAAATAAAATTAGCACTATCTCAGGTGAAACCAGGACCACTAATAAAAATTAAAAAGGCAGAATACAAAACCTACCTGTAGACATAAGTTCAGTATTGTTTATTTGGTCTAAAAAGCAAGGAGGATTACCCAGAGCAGGTACCTTGAAATGGAATTTGACCCTTTAGAAAGAAATGTGAAATCAAACTTATTAGCATAATTTAGTTGGAAGGGGAGGGTCTTAGCGGCCTTCTGGAGTATGAAAGGATGTCCTGCAGTGTGTACACATGTATGTGTGAGAGAATATGCACGCTTGCTTTTATTCAGGAAGCTGCTGAAAGGAAAGACATCTGTGAGGGCTGTCTTTAGTCACTATTCTTTCAGTCAATTTTTTTTCCCAGTTAGACAATGTGATGAGAAAGTAGGACAGGAACTGTATTTGTTACTGAGGGAAAGGCTCATCAAAATCAGGTTGTCTCAAACTGAAAATAATTAGAGGATTTCGTGTAACTTGCTTTGGTTTGTTTTATTTTAAAAGAAATAATTCAGTCTTTTGTGCATTGTAGTTGACAGAGAAAAGTAGTGTTTTGAGTTCCATGGTCAGAGGAAGAATAATTGAATGCAGCTTGTTAAACTAGTCTCAAGGTCAGCTAGCAAGAAGTTATCTAAGTAGCATTTAGATACCATAGTATGCTGAACTGTTTTAAATGAATGGATTTAGTTTTGATATTCTTTTCACAGAATCACAGAAAAATTTTAAAAGCTGTCATAATCTTTTAGGAATTTCTGACTCTTCTACTTAATGAAGGGAGCTGGCTACATATTAATGTTCCATACTAAAATGGAGTATAGATTTGGCAAGCATCTCTTTAAACTGACATATGTTAAGCAGAAGATGCCAAGATACAAGTAGCCAGATTAATTAATGCTGTTTCCTGAAAGATATTAACAACAATTTACATCCATCCTTTCCCTCTGCCTTTCATAGAACCATCCACTTACTCCAATCACCAGAAGACACTTGAACCTTTTCTTGCAAAACAGAGAAAGGTGCATAAACTGAAAAGTAAAGCAAGACCGTGCCCAGAATTTTACTTTGAGTGTCGGCTTTTGAAATGTATGTAGCCTATGAATGACAATATAGCCAGCCAGACAGTCAAAACAAAGCTTTAAAACTTGCCTAAGATGAGGTCAGTGGCAAAAGTCCATGTTCAAGATGTTGGAGAAAGCTGTTTCAATAGCTACTTTTTTTTTTTTTGAGGCTCCTGAAACTCAGTGCTGAGTTAATATTCAAATTATTATTGGAATTTAATTGTATGTAGGAGTTTTCCAAAACAGACTGTTATAAATTAATAATTATATATGTCTCTCTTGATTTAAATTAGCTAGTCCAGGAAGAGAATTTCAACGATAAGATAATCGTTAAAGTAGACTCCGGAGTGAATTTTCTCCTCTGTAAAACTGCAATAGCACATTGCCACACACCCAATTTTTTGGCCTACAGCATGGCCCTTTGCAGCAGACACAAACCAGTAACCCATTACTATGTCTGGTATTAGAATGCAAGAAAATTTTTTGTTTCTGATTGTCCCTCTGAAAAACAAAACAAAAAACCAAACACATACACCCCCCAAACCCCAAAACAAAACAACTCCAAAACAAACAGCCAAACTAAAAACCCCAAACAACCAAAGATCAGTGACAAAACCACCAAACTAATTTGAAAAAAAAACAATTTAACAGCTAGATTTTCAAGTGATACTGACAGATTTGCAGATTAACCTCTTTTCTCAGTTTAAATTTTTACCACTTGCAGCAGATTTTAGCAGTTTATTTTCCTGCAGATGTTTCAGGAATATTCAACAATGTTTTAACAACCCAAGTTTAAACACTTTTTTAAATCTGCTATTAATTTTTCTTTTAATTATTTTAAAGAAAGTGTTCAGGCTCAATCTTGATATCAAAATAAGTTTTTAAAGTAGTTCTTCTAAATGCTTTGCCAATTTATTTCTGCTCAAACATTTGGGAGTGGGACGTGCTGTCTTGATGCTCTCTGTGATCCAGCAGTTTCTGCAGTAAGATCAAGATTTTTCTGTCATCACATAATGGGGTTTGGTCACTAAGGATTGTCATCACATAATGAGTTTTGGTCACAGCTATTTGGATTAAAGACTTTCCATCCCATTTCTCAGTACTGAGCTAATCAGTTTGCTGCGAGACTTCTTTTTCTTTTTCTTCCTGGACTTTAATTGGTACTATATCTAGAGGTGTGCAGTGCCTGCTTGTGGTACCAATTCCTTTACTCCAAAGTTTACATGTAGTTATGCTTTAAATACTTGTAATGTGTCTATATGTTTATACTGCTTTATTTTTTGCCTGCATACTCTTCTGTACACCACAATGAAAACAGGTCTTGCTTGAGACAAATGAAAAGTTACTGTCTTCCTCTAGGCATTTTTCAAATTTGAGTTGCCAAAACCTGCCCTCACTAATCTCAATTAACCTCTATTCAGCCTTTTATTAGATTTGTCTTTGTACATTTAAGAGAGCTGTTAAATCTGGAGTTAAATGGATTCACTTAGGTGATGTGCTCAGTCAAATGCTGTGTCTTAATGTTACTCCAGACTTGCAGCTTGATTGTGTGACAGGTTCACGAAGAAAAACACACAGTAGAGGGAAACACTTTTTTGGTAGTGACAGTTGAGAATGCTTCTGTATCAGAGCATATTGCAGTCTACAGCTTCTGTGACTTCATGGCCAAGCTATAGCTCTTTCTGTAGAATTCACCTTGACTTTTCAGGAAATTGAATACTAGATTCTGATACGGATCATTATTCTGGTTCCTGACATTTGTACTTGCAAGAGATTACCTTATCTGAGTGGGTTGAAGCAGTCTAAGTTTCTGTTGGTTTTGAGACTTTGGGATATTTTTATTTTTTTTTTTGTGAGTTTGGGTATTAGTTTAGGGAATTCTTTGAATTGGGTTTTTGCAGGATGTTTTGATTTATTTTTGAGAGATCTGAAGCACAGTCCTTACAGGGACCGTATGCTACCATTAACTCTATAGCAAATGATAAAATGGACCTTTCAGACCTCGCTTGCCTGGAAGAATTCTGCTTTCCTGACCACCACTTCCCCTGCTCTAACCCATCTGGGTTAGTATTTTTCCCCTTGGCATGTTATCCCATTGAACAAATGTGCAGATTTAGCACAAAAAGCCTGAGCTTCCAGATGACAATCTTGCTCGGCTTTCTGTGGGCAATCAGAAATGAGAAGAACGACTATTGCAATAGCTTGTGTTTTCCAACTTTCCTTCCCCTGCAGCTCTAATATTTTTCTTGAATTGATTCTTATAGCTTGTGGTAAGTGAATACTAATCTCATAATAAATTTATGAAGTGTTGGATGTTAGGAATTAGGTTTATATGACTAATTCAGGATTTAGTTCTCTCTTACATAGATTCTGGTCAGTCAGAATCTCTTTATCTCCCTAAGACTGATTCTGTGGTCTAAAATAATCATCTTGGGGTAAGAGGCCCACAGGTGTCTAATTAGACTGTATGCTGGAAAAGAGTTCCATTGATAATTAAATATTTCAGCTTAATGCAGTAGGAGCGACTTAAATGTGTTCAAGGCACTGGGCAGTTATTTGAGCTGCCTACTGGACAGGAAAGGAATGCAAGGGAAGCTTTCTTCTGGGCCATTAAAATTCTTCATGATTGTTATTTCTGATTTACAGTAAAATCTTTACATTTGAAAATCCTTATTCTTCCATCAAACATATTCCTGTTTGCTAAACCTGCAATCCTTGAGGTCAACAGCAATGTGCCATTTTGTTCCAGTTACAAATTTGGGTTTGCTGATGATCTATTTCTGTAAGTTCATTTTTGTTATATAACAGAGGACACATATCTGAACATGATAAATCTCTCAGAAACATGGTATCACCCTGGAGATGTGGCTTCAGGCAGTTTCCTGGCTTTCTCTCTAGGGGAAAAAAAAAAAAAAAAGTGAACCAAATACTGCCTAATAAAGCAGCCATGGTCCAATATAGACCCAGAATGAAATAATGCATGATTTCCTTAAGGTAGGGAAATGCCAACATAGATCACATAACAGAACCAATGTCACCATTTCTAGAAGAGAAATTGGTACTAAAGAACTGTTTTGTAGTTGCTGTACTGATGTAGCACTGTGGGAATGCAGAGTTTCAGCTCCGTATCTTTTGTTTTGGCCTCGCATCTTGGTGTGCAAATAGGATTTGTGCTCAATTAGACACCAACACACTGAAATTCTTAAAATGACAAAAATTTAAGTCTTGGAAGACATTGCAGAGGGCTGCAATCTAACCTCCAGTTCAGTGCAGGTCCAGCTAGAGCAGGTTGTTTAGGGTCTTTGCCTACTCAAGATTTTACTATCTCCAGGAATTTTTGGGTAGATTTTTCTGATTTCTTCAGCATTATTGGTTTTTAAGGGGACAATTTCTCTGAACAAGTACACCTACAGTGGGGAGAGCTCTGTGATCAGTGCCCTGTACCAAATCTGCTCAAGTGTAACCCATTAGGAAAACAGTTTTTCTTTAGAAATGAGGTTGCTGTTACTACAGCGTATTATACTTCTGAGAAAAATGTTCGCTAAGGTACTATGAGAAGCACTACAGTCACCTTGTCTAGGCAGCACAGCAGGACTAACCAGATGGTCAGGCACAGCTCTCTGCTGGGGCAACGTCCACTTTTGAACCCCTGCATGAAAGCTGCTTTTCTTGCTACCCTGTTTGTGCCCAAATGTTCCATGCTCAGACATTACCAAGTTTGCATCTTATATTTACTACATCTTACATTGTTGTTATGCTATTGATAGCATGCTTCAGCTGACAAAAAACTTATTACAGCAAATTTAATTGATGATGTAACAAATGTTTAATTTAAACTGATGACATTTGTTGCTTTCTTTTTTTCCCAGTTTTGCTAGTACATGGATATGTGATTCTAGCTTCTTAAAAGTTTATCTCTGTCTGCTTCTGATTTTCACCTCTTGATCCTGCATTGCTTTCTGTTTGTGACATGAAAATTAGTTGCCATGGAAATGATTGCAGCAGGAACAGAGGATCTCTTAAATGGGATGAAAAAAAAAGATTGTATATATAAGTAGATCGGCTTAGCAGTAGGCAAGGAATAAAAATCACCTAAAATTTAAGGGGTAAGGAGCAGAGGGGATTGTTTTAAAAAAGTCTGTCTATATTTTCATTTGTATACCAGCATCATCTTAAACCCTTGCTGGTTTCCAAGAGCACTGTGTGCTTCTAGGTGTTTACATGACACCCTAATTTATATGGAAGTGTATTTGCAGGGCCTGAGTACCAGCTTTAGTGAGGCATGTGGCAGAATGAGCAGGTGAGCAAAGGCCCTTATGTGGAACAGGTGTAAGAAGAAAGGTGACAGCCCTTTGTTGGTCCAAAAGATGGTGCAGCCCACATTCCCCAAATAATGTGCAACAACAGCATCTATCTGATGAGTGCAGTAGTGGGGTTGCCAGACTTAACGTTGGTATGGCTTTCAGTCACAGCACCAACACAAAGATTCTCCTAGATCTGTTGGAATAATCAAATGCAATTTTCATTATGGAGGATTACAGTCCTTCTATCCACATATCTATATCCATAGTGATGAGAGGCTGACAGTCTGGTTTGACCTCTTACTAGAAACAAATCTTATTTCACTAGATCTTGTGAAGTTATCACCTACAACGGCCACTGCAAATCTTCATAGTATGTCCCAGAAAAAACAGCATGACCCCATCTAGAAGGATGGACTTTTGTGATATGGTACAGAATATACCACACTATCATGACAGAGCTGCTGTCCTGTGACATAGGTCTTTGTTGGCAAAGTATAAATCCAGGCAAATAACTCAGAAATCTTTTAATGTGCAGTCACTGAAATAAATAATACTTTTTAAAAAAAGAAGGCTTAACATCTATAGTTCAGATCATTCTTTTATGTACTTTCTATGAATATTTTAGTGTATGAAAAACATCTGTACAGAGTATGAGATTTATGTAGAAGGAGAATATTTGTTGAAATTATATTCTGAATTTATACAGATGAGTATTGAACCAGAAGACATGATTTTTAAAGGTCAGGGTTATGAATTTCAGAGATAATACAATGCACAATCCAAGTTAAATGACAATCCTTGATTTTCGCTCTATGTACTCAAGATGATGGGTTGTTCAATAATCCCACCATGAAAGATTATTTGTAAGAATGGTTCTGTAAATAATTAAATAATGAAATTTTAGAATATTTTAAGTTGTTGAAGGCCAACTATGAACAGAAAAATAATTCAATACAAATTACTTGTTCTGTCAGGGAAATTCCACAGCAATGGTCAATGTCATCAGAGTTAATGAACATCTTATCCTTAGCAGCCATTGTTTTGAATTTATAACAAACTTGAGCTCATCTGCAACATCTCCATCTCTCTCCATTGTTCAGCAGTAAATTTTGTGGCTTTCTTTGGGACAACATCTTTTATTTTTAAAATACATTTTTGTATCAGCACCTAATAATTAATTCAAAACTCAGTCAAATCTTAGTCTTCAGTAGGGCTCAGTCATAGGTGGTCTAAATGTTTCTTTTTGTTTCAACAGTTTTTTTTGTTAATTCTGTGCTCCTTTGTGTGCCTGGTATCCTCAAAGGGGTGGGGGGTGCCTGGGTTTTTTTGCTTTTTCATCAAGTGCTGTGAAAAGAGAAATTAATAAGTGCATCTTGTGATAGTAACAAGATAGAAAGATAGGATCATAATAGTTAGGGGTGGTGAAAAGATGTATTAGATATCAACATGTTTTCAGGGCAGGGGAAAGTCCTTAATGAGAATTAAACTCTTCTGTCAGCACTTAGACTGGTAATCTGAACTATTTTACATCATGAGAATGAACAATAAGTGCACTGTAAGGTAAAATAGTGTCTGCAAAGCAAACGTATATTGCTGAAAATTGTTTGTTTTTTTTTTTTTTCTCATCTATTGTGTAATTAAATTTCATGTTAAGAGTTTTATTTTCTTTAAAGTTCTAGTAGATTCTATGCTCCAAACTTGCCATCAAAATATTTCTGCCATTCTGCTCTGTATCCAGAAGTTGCACTACTGTGTAACACAGAAGATGCAAAACCCATATAAATGCGGGCAAGGCCATTGATGGTTCAAAAGGGAGGATTTGTTTGCTTCTCATACTACTAGTACATTCTCTGAGAGTCAAGGATCTTCACTGAGTGAAGTCCTGTGACCCTAATACTGTTCCCTAACCACTTCTGTGTAGCAGTGGAGTATTGAATCTCCTGGAGAACTGGTTCAGGTTCATAGGGCTAATGAGCAGAGACCTGGAGCCAGAACCCTATTTTCCATTTTCCACACTATTATCCAGTATTTTGAATTGTCTTTGAACATTTTTAACTCTTTAAGGTTATTTTCTTAAAGGCTAAGAAAGTAGTTAATGGAAATACTTTCTTTCATTGCAAAGGTAAAAAATTTCTATTGCTTAAATTTTAAGCATTATTAGGTTTTTTTAATTACTGTCCAAACAACTACTATAACATCATGTTTAAACATCTTCTACTCAAAGCTTCATTTTCCTCTACCTGTTTTTAGCAAACTATAGACATGTAGTTTTCAAAGGAAGCATAGAAGTGTGAAGTTTGTCTTGTTATTTCTTAACTTGGGGCTGATATTTTTGGGCACAGTTAAAAGTAGTCCTTTAAGGGAAAGATTTCACACATTTCTGTGCTTAATTACACAACTACAGTATCACAGAAATCACAATATTCATGGTGACTTCATTGTTTTTGTCTTATTTATGCACCTTCTAACTCTCCTTTGTGAACTGTAAAGAGCAGGTTTTCAGCATCTGCCAGTCAAGTCTCCAGTGCTGGTTTTTCATACCGTCAAAAGTGTTTAGTGGATGGGAGTAAAGTACCTTCTCAATTTGGAACAGAAAAGAAAGATTTCTAGGCCTAAATGAAAGGAGATTTTTAGACCAAAAAAAGTAAAACAGAATTTTTTACAACTGTAAGCAGGATCCCACTGTGGATGTTGAAGGCTATTTATTATCTTTTAAAAATCACAGACAGCAAGGTTATCACAACATGTGTATAGTCTTATTTGTCTCCTCTCTTGTATGGCAGTAACACAATATCCTAAAGAAGAGATTGTATTATGAGACAAGGATTTCATTGGGGAAAGCTTTTTTGCAAACTAAAATGGGCGTTTCTGACTGACAAGAGAGTTTTATTTCATTTTATTTCATGCAGCATCTAGTCTTCATGCTTGCCTTGCTCACAGCAAATAAGTTCCCTTCCATCTTCATTAGAGAGCACCTGAAAGCATGACATAAGCTTTGTGTTCTGCCTCACTTAAATGGTCAGCTGGCACCTCCACAATAAAGCTGGAAAGGGTTTTTATCTTGAGCTTTTTTCACTGCTATCTGGACTCCCTGGCAAACAAGATCTCTGACCACTGTGAGCTGTTGGTTTTTCTTTTTGTCCTTAAATACATTTCATTTGTATTATTCAAGGTCCTCTCCTATACTTGGTTAGACTACATTCTTTCTACCCTTTGAATACCTTCCTATTTCCAGGATTTCCCCAGCCTGAAACGAGCATTGTGCCTTGCAGTGCTTTTAGCCCTACAGGTTAGATAAATCTGGCATTGAAAGCTCCATTCACAGTAGCTGGCTCTGGGTATTGTAGATTTATTTGGAGATTCAGGTACAAATGAAGGAGAAGCTTTTCTTCTGAAGCAGTTTTAAGGGTCGTAAAAACTTCTGTCTATATATAAGTAGAATGGAAATGTGTTTTCCATGTTTTTCTAGATGCCCAAGTAGGCAAGATGCAATAGTATTCAGCTAGAAATTTTTTCATGCCTCTTGATGAGAGAGGTAAGCAAGGTGATTCTTACTGTCTTACTAAAGATTTGTAATTGATTTGCACAGAGCTGGTTTTCATCATTGCCAGTTATATCTTGGAAAGTGATGATTAAGGGAATTGCTATCTTGAACCATTTTCAAGACAGAGTTTTGCCTAGCCTGACTCCAAAGTGAAACTGGAAAGAAGGTCAGAAATTATCCTAGAGAAAAAGCTTTAGCCAGCTGAAGAGGGCGGCGGGCTGCCATTTAAATGACTCTTGTGGTGTATCACCAAGCATTTGTTGCAAATGTAGCCAGACCCTTCCCATCAACAGACTGCTACCGCATTCCTGTGTCAGCCTCCTGCATTCTGCAAAGCTGATTTCCTGTTTCACAGTTAAGCTTTTAGTGTTTAGCAACCTTCATGCAAACTTTCCTAGCTGTCACCAGGTGGTTTGACTGTCCCAATTTGTCTTTGCCCAGTCATAGATGAGAAGCACTTGCTATTACAACAGCTGAGAGGCATTTTAAAAGGTTGTTCCTTGCTATTTTCCACTGCATGTTGCTGTTTCTGAGTTGAACATGTGCCTGATTATACGCTAAGTTGAACCCAATCTCAAATAGTAATGATGTTTGCTAGGCTGAAGAACTGGACTTGGGGATTAAACATATATTAGGATCGCAGTTTGAATGAGAAGCAACATTATTACCAAAATAAAACACCCTTCAGCCCCTTGGAAACATAATATAAACCTGACAAGCATAATGAAAATCAAGGTTAACACATGAAATTTTTTCAAGGGCACATATGTTGGTGTGAATTTGCATAAAACTTCAACTTTTTTCTTAAAAGGAAAGGAAATTACTTTGCATTTAATTTTTTTTTTAATCATTGTGTTAGATTTTGTGATATTGAGCAAGCACTTATAAAATGCTTTCACATCCAAGTTTTAAAAATTTAAAAAGGAAAAATCCAAAGCTGAAGAGCTCAACAGAAAAGAGTAAGCTTGCTTTACTTAAGTGTAACGGTCTTGGTTGTTAAAAGCCAAAGAGTCATTAAGCCAGTGAAGTCTATCTCCATCATCACACAGCAAATACATAAAGCAGAACAGCGCTAAAAGGTGTTTCACAGCCTACAAGTATGTGATATAACTCTGATCATTTTCACTTTTCTTTGAAGAGCATGGTTAGACTAAAATCCCAAGAATTTTGGTTCAGAATCTGGAAATGAGTAGCAACTGACTCTTAAGTATCTTGGAAGCCTAAACAGCAGTGTGTTAGTTTATATCGATTTTAATAAATAAAAAAGTATAGACAGCTGCTTTTCATAATACCTGATATTTTCATCTGATTTGTAAGCTGTTTATATTTCATAAGTCTGGAAGAGTTTTGGTGCAATTTAGGAATTGGGCTACTAAATCATGAAAATGTTGTGCATTTAAAAACAGTGCTGCCCTTGGACTTGTTAAAACTTTTTTCATCTGAGCGTTTCAGTCCTGCAAACTGAACTACGTACTATCCTTGCTTTGTGAGATCTAGTGCTGTCTTTCTGCTTCTAAACAGAGTGGGATCAGAATATGAGTCTGTGAGGTTCGTGGAGCTGGACCCATGCTGGCTGCTTGGTTATAACAAAGCTGTACCATTTAAATAATGTTTATTGAATAATAAAAGTGATAAGACTTACAAAATATTCCATCCTTAGTATTTTACAATGTATGAAAAGAGGATTGGAAATTGAACTACAAATTTGCCACCATTTAATGCAACTGTGGAGGAAAGTAGAGGGAGGAAGGGCGGGGGGCTGAGCAATCAGTGGGAGCTGAGTGAGCATGGATGCTCAGCGATGGGTTTTTGCTTTTGTTTTTATCATGATGCGGAAGGTGATGATACAGTTGCGTGAGATAATGACTTCTACTGAATTCCCCATGACAGGGGAAACCCGGTCAGGAATACAGCTGCTTACGCATGATGGTGTATATCTCTACCACTCTGCTTCCCATACCTCAGACAGTAGAATTATACTTTGTCTTTTGGGTAACAAAAGAGCAGTGATCCAGCAAGCTGACATTGTTGGGAGTTTTTTTTCTGAGGAGAGGAAAATCATTCTGATTGTTTTCCTCCGGTTTTGTTTTGTGTATCCCTGCCGTCTCAGCTGTGATAGCGACTCTGGCCCTCAATCCACTCTCAGGCCAGTCTCTCCCTCACCCTGTGACAGTCTGTCTGCAGGGGTGAGAAAGCAATTCATTCTCTGTTCCTGTTCTGACTGGTCGAAGTTCTTGACAAGATGTCAGTGCCTACTGCGATAGCAGTTCTTAGCCTTTTTGAGATTTGAATATCTTACTTGGAAAAGAGCCCTACACTTGTTGAAATAACTACACACAGGCTCTGAAAGAGCCTTGAGATCTTAAGACCAATCAGTATACTGCACTGGTTTTGAAATACAGCCATTTATTCTGTTACCTCTAGTCAGTGCAAGCTGTGGTGTCCTTGTATCTCTGCCACTGTTTTGGACTTGCTTCAATGCTTTCACAGGGCAGATACAGACTTAGCTCTGGCTGTGACAGTCAACAATAAATGTTCAGGAAGTTCAATAGCATGATATAAAAGGCATGTTGTACTTACTCTTTTCTACAAATTTTTATAAAAAAAAAAAAAAGACTATGCTATGGGATGGGCTCTTTGCTGAGCAAGCTGCTGACTGGCCGAAAAGTCATACATTCTGTGCTATGTGGAAGAGGATTTCCACCCTGATAGCTGAAGTCTTTACATCTATCAATATGCTTTCACTTGTTCCACTTTACCCAAATCAGAGTGAGATAGTGAAACCTAGCATTTCACCAAATTTCAGTGGTTCCAGTGTTGTGTTTTTTTGTTTGGGTTTTTTTTTTCCTTTCTGCAGCAGTAGATCCACAAGAGAATGATAAGCCTCTGGCCAAATACCTGCTCCGCTAGTCTAGGATGGCAGGAGTTATCAGCAGACTCTCAGGTATCTTCTTGCTCTATGAAGGATTATTCTAAAATATTTTTTTTCCCAAACAGCCACTTTCCTGAGCATAAACTTATGAAGATGACTCATTTTACATTATCCATCATGTAGGGAACTATGGTATCTGTAGGGCTTGTTGGTGGTGTCTATTAAACAGCAGCAGAAATGCATTTCTTTTCTTGGTTAGACACTCCAATGAGTTCAGTTCTGCAGGCAGAAATGTCTTTTACTCTGAATATTTTTTGTTCCCAGTCTAAATGTGTTATGCAAATAACTTATTTCATAAAAACATAACAAATGTTTGTGTAGATTTTTTTTTTAAACAGCCCAAACATGGTAGTTCAGGAAGTTAGTGTAATTTTAAGAGCTCTAAGAGGAAGTAGCTACAGTATAATAGGATCTGGGTTTTATGCAAATAAAACGATTATGCCCATTACTGGAGCATAGCAAAGTAGAAAGACCTCTGCACTTATGGGTAATATGACAAGTGCTTTATTTATGATAACTCTTAGAATTTTTTCTTAGCATTTTCTAGCAGTATCATGAAGTCTCCAAAAGGCAAAGCTTTCTGTTGCTGAGAAGAACTCTCACTATATTAATACAATGCTGAACAAATTACTTGTGCAAAACAAATGTTCTTCTGATATTTTGTTTTGTTGCCTTTCAGCTTTCCAGCAGTTAAATATAGTTTTGAAATTATGAAGGATTGCGCTTCAACATATATGGTTAATATAACATAAACATGGAAGATTCATGGAAAGTTCTTTGTGTGATTAATCTTAAAGTTTACAAGTACAGTATATCTAAAGACAACAAAAATACCTTGCCATGGGTCAAACTCTGGAGTCCCCCATTCATTCTTGTATTGCACCAGGCAATGGAGTATATGATTTTTCTAAAGATCTGTTCAGATGCCCCAGTTACCTAAACACCTCAGTCTTCAAGTGTATTTGTCATCACACTGCAAAAGAGCAGATGCGACCCTTGGCCCCTGAAAGCAAAGGGAATGCCTTGGCTGTTTTATCATCCTTCATTTCTAGGGAGTCTGGCTTGTAAGCTTGTGCGCTCAGTGACACCATGCTTTTGATAATTTAGTTCTTTGCAATTACACTACGGAAAATGCAAAACAGCTTCAGGCTAAGGTGTGCCTGAAGTTTACCCATGCAAGACTGCAATATATTGACTCTAAGGACCAGAGTCTGCAATCAGATTTGTAGAGAAGTTGCCTAAGATCCATCCCTGAGCCCACTTACTCAGCTTGGTCATTTGGATTCACTGCTAAGTTGGAGAGACACCCACCATTCCCATTGGAAAAACTGGGGTTCCTATTTCTCTAGTTTTCCATTCATATTCTAATTTAAAATCAGAATGAACAGATACTTTTTACTTTTTACCTAATATTTCTTAGTATCACAAAAAATTATGCATCTATATGTTTATGCATAAACTTAAATGTATGGAATCCCATTAAATTGCTCATGGAGAACATCGTCTCATTTAAAGGTTTTAAAGAAACCTTTAAAACGTAGTCTTTACTGCCTGTAAAAATAAGCAGTTTCTAGGCTAATTTCCATGACCAAGTGGATACAACTGCTACAGTGCAATGAATCTTTGCTTGGATACATGGATATGTATTATTTGATTTGTCCTATATTGTTGCTGTACTTTTTTGTCTCAAAAGTCATGAGTTTCACTGCACTGGCATTGCATTGCCCAGTGAAAGGAGTCCTTTTTGTCACTGCAGCTCTTAAAGCTTTGCCATAAAGATGATTATTAATCCGTTTTGTCATAATTAAAATGCCCATCCACCTCATTTACTGAAAGCTAATGGCACACAATGAGAAAGACGGTAGCTAAAGGTGTCTTATTTTTATGGTGGAGTTTGTTGCTGTGTCAAAGGCTATGAAGAATAAAACACTTGGATATTAGGGAAAGCACACACAAAAACCTGTTCACTTTTGCTAACAATATTACTTACGCTATTAGAAAATAAGTAGTCAAACCTACTTTCTCTTTTGTTTTCCATTCTTGCCAGATAAGTCCCACTTACCACAATGGGTATCAGCAGGACAGAAAGCAAAAATTGTGACATGTTTTAGCAAGATGGGAACAGAGAATGTGTTCCTATGTAATTCCAGAATATTATGGTGCATCCTAGAAGAAAAGGAAAGGCCCAGCTGTACTACTGTCAGCCACAAGAGGGAATATCAGTTTACATATACTTGAATTCATCACAGTCATTTCTATTATTAATCTTATTAAACTTGGCTTAGTTCAACCAGTACAAGTCCAAGCTTATTCTCCTCTCCCCTAAGAGATTAGTGCTGGGGTTACTGTGCCAGTCATTTATGCTTAAATGGGGCTATTTGCAAGAGAAGACAAGCATGCTTTTCAGAAATGGAAATGACCATTGAGACAGTGATGTTATAGCACAAAGTACCTGTTTGGTGCAACTTTTCCATCTGGAATAACCTCACTAACATTACCCAGCAGTTAAGACTGCAATGCAATTTGCTTCAGGTTTTCTGTGCAACACATAAAAATGCAATGCCATCTCCTTGGAGACTTCATACAGTCAGTAGCTGACCTGTCTCTTTGTCCTTATTTGCCAGTGGGCAGGATTTGCCAGCAATACCACCATGAACAGCTTGGAAATCTCTCATGATTTTATTTATTTATGCTGACCTAAATACAGGGGAATTGTAGAAATTTATGGACAAAGCACTTCAAGGGACATTGTCAGCAAACTCTCATGTTTATACTAGGACATCCAATAGTCAGTGGGTCTCGTCAGGTGGTCTTCCTGCAAATGTGTGAATGCCACTAAATGACCCTTGTGAGCTCAATATAGTTTTCCTCAGTGACAAATTCTGCAAGCAGAAGTACTTAGATCTAACTTTACTGCGGCAGTAAGCACAAATCCAGATATTGTGTGCAATTAACTGGCGATAGCTAGTTGAGTGAAATGTGCAGATTGTGCTAGCAAGTGTTCAGGACATATAAGGTGGGTTCTGCTATTCTGTGTGACCTGGCAGGGTCATGTTTGGCTTCATAGAGCATCTTATGAAAAAAAAAATCTATATATGATCAAATTTATATCAATCTGTTTCTGGAACTATCAGCTTTTGACACAAACTCAGAACTGGTCAAGACATTTATACTTAGAAAATTCTATCCAGAACACTCAAAGTCTGCTTAATATTTATATGAAGTTGTTTTTCAAAATGTTTCAGTAGCCTAGTTTAATACTTCATTGGCTTAGATCTCAAAAGATTTGCATCCAAGTCTTGGCATTGAAAACAACTTTTATGTGCCAGCAATGAACCACGAGACAGGAAACTTGCCTTTTAAAGTCACCTGTTCATATAGAAGGTGGCATGTGATTACCACCCAGAGTGGTGTTTGGCCTTTGAGAATTAAATTGTACCTCCCTAGATAAGAAAACCAAGTCAAATAGAAATGTCAGCCAAAAGCTACCCACGTTGTAGAGAGAAGGATCCATCTTTTGCTCTCGTGCTTAGTCACTCTTGTGAGGAAGGCAAGTCCTGCTGCTGGCCAGCTTGAATCTGGGCTATATCTAGAAAGGATTTCACTATTGCTGCATTTCTAGTATCCGCACTAGACTTCAAAGTAATGATCTTGGCACTTGTGAGGGGGTAAACCCAGGAAACAGTGAAAAGAATCTCGAAGAATCAACCGATCAAGTGCTCTAGCATCTGGTCCACTTTGATTACATAGGCTTATTTTTACAGACTCGTGAGTGCTACTTGTTCTGTAAATTATGAAAATTAGGATCAGTTCATCTGGAGAGCATGTTGTTTTAGATTAGTTTATTCCAAACATCATCCAACCAGTATTGTGAACATACATTTTGGGGAAAATATACAGTAAAATTGCCATGGTGTATCAATTTGAATTATTTTCTTAAAAACACTGTCTAACCAAGTACTCCACAGGATTTGGGGAAATGTCTGTTACTACAAGATGGACTAAAATGAGGCCAGGAAAAGGACGACAAATGCCTGGTAATATCTGGGGTTTTAAAAAGAGAACGGAATTACTCGCAGAATCGGTAAAATCACTTAGCTGGTAAAGCATAGTAGGCTTTAAGACTCTGTGGACTTAGTTATTTAAATTAACATATGCAGAACCAGAATAGACTTATTAGCTCAAATGAGTGTCCCATTGAATCATATACCCTGTCACTTACAGTAGCCTGGACCTACTCTGGATTTCAGTGTATGCAATGCCGTGGTGGACTGGAATAACCTGACAGCAGAAATGCCTGCACTTAGGGCTGCTGGAGATAACGGGCCTGATGAAAAAAGTAAAGATGAAGTCACCTCTCCTTTACTATGAAAAGTAATGACGGTCACCTCTCCTATGAGGACAAGCTGAGGGAGCTGGGGCTGTTCAGCCTGGAGAAGAGAAGGCTCTGGGGAGACTTCATAGCAGCCTTCCAGTATCTGAAGGGAGCTACAAGAGAGCTGGAGAAGGACTCTTTGTCAGGAAATGGAGTGATAGGACAAGGGCTAATGGTGTTAAATTGGAGAAGGGGAGATTTAGATTAGATACTAGGAAGAAATTCTTTACTGTGAGGATGGTGAGGCACTGGAATTGGTTGCCCAGAGAAGTGGCTGGCCCATCCCTGGGAGTGTTCAAGGCCAGTCTGGATGGGGCTTTGAGCAACTGGTCTGGTGGGAGGTGTCCCTGCCCATGGCAGGGGCGTTGGAACTGGATGATCTTTGAGATCCCTTCCAACTCTAACCATTCTATGATTTTATGATTGTCTAATAAGCTTTTCATGGGAATGTACTTGTTTCATTTTAACTGCATCCTTTTGCCCTGAACTGGCATTACACTGGCAAAACCATCATGAACTTACAATAGAAGCACTTTTTAATACTTTTTTTATTTATTTTTTTTTTATTGTGGCATATGGGAAACAGAAGGTTAAAAAGTTGTAGTAAAATAACCAGTAGTTTTGTGGTGTTTGCCTAAGCTAGTATAACAATGCAGACTTGGTGACATGTAAATAACAGTCTTCTTGAATGAGAGCATTACATTGTACTCTTCCTCCTTTGATCAGATCTAATGTTATGCCTGTAATTAGCAATTTCTTGAAATGGCAGTGCATGTTTGCAATAAACATGCATTAATCAACCCTGCAGAATGACTTTTTGGGTGTTCATTTATATAACTATGTTTGGGAGAAATTGTCAGACTAGCTGGCTTTCTGTAGTCATAATTGTGAGGCTGTCTCATGAGTAATACCCACATGCTTAAGGCTAATCAAAGAGCTAGAATGTTTCTGTTTCCCCATAGATCCTGTTTATTTTATTCATTCAGATACAGCCTTGTGGCAGCAGTGGATTGGAAAGAAAAGGGTAAACTTCTTCAGTGGTCAGGTCATTTAAATCTGAGGTTTTGGGTTGAGTGAGTATCCAGTTTGGGGAATTTGGAGAGAGCAGAGCTCTCTTTGGCTGCTGGCTTACTATCCAAAATACTGTGCTGGAGAGGCTGTTCCAGTTAATCACCCTTAATTGTTTCAACTCTTTTTTCCAGTTTCTCGTACAGTAGAGAAATATGCATATATATTTATGTTTATATTTATTTATTTTTATTTATTTATTATATTTATATTTATAAATATGAATTAATTTTATATTT
>VZRU01020239.1:173302-200811 GCA_013398155.1 Pedionomus torquatus | reverse complement strand
TTTATTTATATTTTTATTTATTTATATTATATGTTTATAAGTTCACAGGTGACTTAAGAAATTTCTATTGCCACTCTTTTCAGATGAGACAGTTTATGTTTTGGTGGATTTTTCTGGAGCTTCCATTTTGTGCTATTCTTCCACTACTTGAACTCAAGAGTACCTGCCACCCTGTAGATAAATATTAAGTTAGTACTTTCAGAGTCCTTAGACCATACGTATCAAGATGAGATATTGAAGGACCTGGTGAGCTGTACTAGCTGGTTCTGCTCCCCACCTTTTATTGTATTTTGCTGCATTTCTGCCTTCCTTACCCTACTTGCCTGCCTGTCATTGCAATAGCTGATAATCTGTTTAATAGCACACCAAAAATTTGCCTCAGTCTTGACTGCTCATGATGCACCACAACTAAATAAAGGGATAGAACACCGCTAGAATATAACTGAAATTTTGTTAAAACTAAGATAATTAAATTCAAGCATACACGTTCTATACTAATCACTTCTTCTGGGGACACAAAGACCAAATACTCAGGTCGAATCTGTGACCATGTTGCTTGCTCTAACATGACAAGCCTGATTTGGTCTAATACTGTCAGCTTTCCCTACTGTGTGCTTGGTCATACCCTTGAATGTTCCTTTGATTTATCTTTATATATTATGGGATGATAGCACCAAAAATAGATACCTGATGGGTGTATGATACTCCACAATAAAATCTATACATGCTGTGGCTCTACATAGAAAAAATACAAGAAATAAGTTTCCCATGAGAGATGCATCCTAGATTTCTAGCACCCCTGCCGCCTTTGATCATATCATAGAATACCAGGTTGCAAGGGATCTCGAGGATCATCTGGTCCACACTTTCTTGGCAAAAGCACAGTCGAGATAGGCCCACCCCGTCCAGCTGAATCTTAGAAGTGTCCAATATTGGGGAACCCACAACTTCCCTGGGGAGATTATTCCAATGGCTGATTGTTCTCATTGTGAAACATTTTCCTTTAGAGTCTAGTTGGACTGTTGCCAGGAGTAACTTGCACCCATCACCCCCTGTCTTTTCCATGTGACTCCTTGTAAAAAGGGAGTCTCCATCTTCTTTGCAGCCACCCTTTGAAAACTGGAACATGGTGATAAGGTGTTCCCTAATCTTCCTTTCCTCAGGGCTGGACAAACCCAGTTCTCTCAGCATTTCCTCACACAGCAGGCTTCCCAGTC
Source organism: Pedionomus torquatus (assembly GCA_013398155.1). NCBI lineage: Eukaryota > Metazoa > Chordata > Aves > Charadriiformes > Pedionomidae > Pedionomus > Pedionomus torquatus. Next base: position 199,594 of record VZRU01020239.1, on the reverse strand, counting down.
CTTTGATCATCTTTGATGTCCCTTCTCTGGACCTTCTCCATCCTGTTCATGTTTGGTTTTGGTGTTGTTTTTTTTTGCATGGCAGAGACCAAAACTTAACACAGAATTCTAGGTGTAGCCTGACAAGTGCTGAGTAGAGTGGGATAATGACTTTATCTCTGCTGGTGATGCCCTTGTAGATGCAACCCAGCACCCTGTTGGCTTTCTTTGCTGCAGAAACAAACTGTTCACTCATATTGAGGTTGTTATCCACCAGGACTCCCCTTTCCATAGAGCTGCTCCCCAGCTAAGTAGACCCAGGTCTGTGCTGCACTCCTGGATTATGTTTTCCCAGGTGCAAGACTTTACACTTGTCCTTGTTGAACATCATAAGATTCTTGTTTGCATACACTTCCAACCTGTCCAGGGCTTCCTTCAGGGTGGCTCTCCCTTTTGAAGTGTCCATTTGTCCACTCAGTTTAATATCATCATGACAAAGATAAGTGGTAAAGTAAGTAGAGAAAGAGAATCTCCACAATAGCAAACTCTGAGATTTTTTTTCTAGATGCCTTTGCTCTGATACAATCAAACGTGTTTTATTTTGCATTTCATAAGACACAGTCTGAGATTATGAAGATGGTGGTGTTTCCACTGAAAAGGAGTCTGACTATGAGAAAAAGCACAGCCTAGAGCAGCAAATGATGCATGAACTGACACATCCTTACACACAGCTGTGCAACCTCACTTGTTTCTTTTCTCCACAGTTCTGAGGTTTCTATCTAAAACCACAAATGTTCAGATTATGATGTCTGAAGTTTGGATTGAGACTATGATCTGACACACAGCTCCTCTATAGCAACATTTCCAGAAAATAAACCTGTCAGAGAAGTAATGTTAATCCCAATGTAAAATTCTGACCCTTTGTAAGCCTCCATATGTGGGTTTTCTACAAGTTTTGCATGCCTCTAAACCGGTTTTAATTTTAAAACTGTTTTTCTTATGCTGTGTGAAATTTGTATTGCTGAAATCAAATGACTTGGCTCCTGATAAATAAATTGAATAGCTTAGGAGAAAGTATGCACCACTGATGCCACCTATGTTTCCAGATAGGCTTTTTAATCTGTGGATGCAACCTCTTTTAATAGACTGATTTCAATTAAAAAGGATATGCTGTATTCCTAGTTTTGTTATGATTGGAACATCTGCAAGACTTCAATGTGACTGTGAAGGTTTGATAAGCAACACATTTTCAAATTAACAAGTAGTGTGTATTGGTTTAGCTGGATTTCTTTGGGTTTTGCTTTAGCCTGGGGAGAAATATAGCCTGCAAGAGTGGTGGAGATTGAAAAGAGTTAATTCTGGATTAATGGAAAATGAGATAGATGGCATTAGCTTGCTGGCATGTACGTTGGGAAGCTTGAAAATTAAGGTTCCAGCTGACTAGCCAAGTTACAGATAGCTAAATACTGTTCAACCACTGCACTGACAACTTCATATACCGAAACTCTATCTTTACCACCACCAATGCTTTAGAGAAATTTCTACAGCAGAGAAACTGTAAGGTAGTGAAGTTACAATTAATTTATAATTTAATTAATAAAAAGTCTGAGATTCAAGAATTTCCACTTACTACCTTGTTGAGATTTTCTTTGGTAAACAGACAAGAGGTTTCCATCGTTTATTGATGAGCTTTTCCCCATCAGAAGTCTCAAAGTGTCTGCACTTGGGGACTGCTTTGGGAAAGCAATTGTTGGTTGCAAAAGATATATCCCATGAGGTCTTCAATGGCTTGGAGTCCAGTTATAACTTGGCAGTGAGGATGACTGCTCTTGTATTCAGATTCTTTTTAGAGGGAAAATTCCAGAAAAGGTATCTTCTTGGAAACTCCCATGCATGTTGATGTCATTTTTCTAGACAGACACCTTAGTACTAGCATAGAATTCAGGATTGATCATAAGGTACAGACAAGCATAGCTGTGAGAAATGCCATTCCTGGCATCAGTTAATGCCTCAAAACTTTGGCTTTGCACTGTAGCGTTCTCATTTCTTTCAATATCACAATTACCTATTTAGATTGTCTGAACAAAGTGATTGGGAAGCACTATTTCCATAAAATCTTCTAATGGCAGAGGTTTTCCATTGGGGGATGGCAACAGGAGAGGAGTTCAACAGCAGACAGTATTCTCAAAATTCACAGTAAAGAGGCAATATTACATAAAGCTGAACATTGGGAAGTCTTTCTAAATCAAGTAGAACTCTCCTTTTTGTGGATCTTAAAATGTAGCAACAGTACTTTCCTCCTTGAAACTTAATACTTTTGAGCTTTCCAGCTTTGAAGTGAACTAAGAAGCTTTATGAAAAATTGTGTTAAAACCTGTTTTGAATAGTAATATCAATATTTCATGCAAACAAATACTGGTAATTGTTTAAAGCATTTTAATTTCAACCACTAATATAAATGTGTACATTCTGTTGACTACCATTAGAGTTGAGTGTCTGCTACTGAAACGCTCTTCATATTTTTAATATTATTTTAGTAGACTTGACCCTTGCTTAATTTTTCCTTCCTTGGGATGCTATAAATTAATTTGGAATGAACTCTATTCAAAGCATGTGTTTGAGAGGAGAGGCAATCAATAGCAGAATTCCATTGTTAGGGAGGCTCTCTGACTACACCCAGAAAGGTCTCATTTTTATCTCAATAGAAACCCTGTGAATTAACTCTATTCTCCCTTCAGGAACATTCATTTGTTTAACTGAGATCTTTAAAACCCCTCTAACTGCTGACCCAGCAAATTTATGCAATATATCTCTACCTGTGACATTTATATGTTGCTCGTGCAGTTGCAGAACAATCTGTGTGTGGACTGAGAATTCAGCAACAGTGTCTCTATGCTGCTGGACAGTCATGGTTCTAGAAATCGTAGCTGCTATGTTCTATCATCTGCTGATTGTGTTAGACAGCCTCGTTAAGCTTAAGGAAAGATAAGAGTTAATTTACTGAGAGAGTGGATTCCTGTTAACTTGGATCCTTTGCCAGCTGTCTGCAGTGTTGGGCATTCTCTGTCTGTCACACAGATTTGTAGAGAGAATACAGTGCTCTTAGTTGACAATAAACTGGATCTTCTCCATACAGTGCTGTCAAGATGTGTCAAATATGCTCTGGAATGACAGTTTCTGGAGGAATGTTTCATCTCTAGTTTTAGTGATCTGCATTTGCTATAGTCCTTATTCTTTATCCCTATTCCTTGTACTTATACACTGGAACTTCACTCTCATTCTCTTTCAAATTCAAACCTTAGAAAAAAGTTCTCCAACTCTTTTTCAGCTTAAATGCACAGTCACACCTGTACTTCTTTGTACTACCATTGCCATCGATATTTCTCATCCCCATTTCTGTATCCTGTTTGTTTCATTTGTCCATGCTTTCTGCCTGCATTTATGTTGCCCCATGTTTTATATATGAAATAACCTTCTAGTTGATGCAAACTGCAGGGTTCTTTAAGCAAAATATAAAGACTTTCTTAATCCATTAAACACTCAGACTACAATGGCAACAGCCCACACTGCTTTTTTCATCTTTCATGCTTTTATTTAAGATGTGTAGCGACACAGCAAGTGATGCTCTTTCAGTACCTATTGCTTATAGGAAAAACATTGTGAGTGCTTACAATGCTATAGCAAAGCATTCAGGTTCCTTTGCTGAAAGTCAAAGATGCAGATCTTCTCTCAGTTTTAACATTGGTTTTTTTTTTCCAATGGGAATTATATTTAGTCTGTGCAGCTGGGTTTTTTTATTTCCTTTAAGTTATATATGGATGCGAAGACTCTTACAGTCTCTTAGATGCGTATTTTAGTACCATGAAATTCTTTAGCTGAGGTGAACTCCTGGGAGGAAAGCAACAGACAATTAATTTGTGACCCTAAGTGGTAGTGTGTCTGGGAAAACTAAAGACTAATTGAGCTAAGCCATCACTTGAATGTTTATTTTCATAACCTAATTGCTCATTTCACAATGACTGTAGGCAATGTGATTAATATAAGCTGTGAGAGCAATCAAGCTGAAAGAAGATGGTAATGGACTACATGAGGGTATTCTTGTTCTCTGTCCACTTACTTTGCTGTACTTTTGAAAAGCTCTTCAGCTGAGCTGTGGAATGTCCTGAAATTACTTTGGTAGCCAGCAGGTATATCAAGGTCAATCTATTGAGAGGTATATTGCCATTTCTGGTAGTGTTTAAAGCAATAAAATATCTAAATACATTTTGCTTTTTTGTTGGCTCTTTCTTATGTATCATCTTCAGATGTAAACAATGTGAAATGCTCACTTGCCTTTTGCAGGTCAGGTCTCATTCTTCAGACAGGGAGACTCCTTCCCAGAAGACTCTTTCTTGCTTGCTTATTATTTCAGCTCTGTAATATATCAACCACACCATTCAAGATCCATTACTGCTCCATTTTTCCCCTTTTCAAAAGGCATAAAAGCCCTTTGTCATTGGCCTTATTTCCTGTATCTCTTTAAAGCAATGTGATGCTTTTCTGTATATGAACAAGGTGAGGCTGATTGAATGAGAAATTCTTTCATGTACTTGCCTGCATTAGACTTTTAAATTGCAGGGCAGAATTAAACTAGATACGCAGTGATGCTCTTATAAGATATTTAAAGTCCAGTTCTGCTGGCAGCTGGCCTAGATAGTCACCGTATTAGATTGCTTCAGCAAACTGGAAAAGCATGACCTTGACATCTTTGCTTCTGTTACTTTGAAATAAAGGTGGTACCAGTCACTTACCAGTGGGAAAAATACATTACAAGGCTACAGGGGATTAACACAGAGTGAATTTTGGAGCTTAGATATGTTTGTTTTGGAGCAGGTGGGCTTAAAAATCTCCAGAGCACAAGGCATTTTCCTTGGTTAGGTTTCCTATTTGTGAGCATTGTATGCTGAGTAATTCTGCTTATAATCATCTGACACATTTATTTTTTAATTATTTTCTACCTAAAAATAAGCCAAAGGCTGCATAAATATATTTAGTATGTGCTGCTCAAAGTACAAAAATGAGTGCATAGCAATAAAGCTAGGCTCACTCACACTAAGATAAATAGCCCACATGCAGAAGAAGAAGAAAGCTGTATCATCATTAACTGCTATTTCATTTATGCATATATAGCAACTGTGGGGTCTCACTGTTAAATTAGACCAAGCCAATACATAGATGTGTCTTGGTTACAATGAATAACTCTAAAACCATTCCTTCATCTTAAAGCCCATTTTCTAATATCTTGATTTATTTTTTTTACCTAAATAAACATGCTTATTTGTAGACAGTGTTTTAAAATCAAGAGCTCTCGGTACTAACTTAATGAGAATTTGCTGGAAAAGAGGAAACTGAAAAAAATGTTGATTTGTCTGTTTTGTTGCTCTGGGGGCTTCCTCTATGGAATCTCCATCAAATCATAAAATGCAGTCTAGTTCCTTCCCTACATCTGCAGTTGGATAGTGGATTAAATATTTCACAGTCGAATGGAAGAAGTCATTAGGTCCATGCTGTGTTTCTGTTACTCTATATGTGCCACCAAGTTCGCTGTAATTAGTAGCCCTTGTACTCCAATTATCAGTAAAGAACTACACACACACGCACTCACCTCTGCTATTAACTAGACAGGTCTACATGTGCATTATGTCAGAAAGGCAAGTGAAATATGCTCCTACAGCGACACTGAAATAGCTCATCCCTATTAACTCCGACTTCTCAATAAACTGTGGCTTTAGTTTCAGGTATAATACAGCCAGGCAGAAACGACACACTATTTTACATGCAGTGCTAACCCTGTAAAAACCCTTTCTGTTTAGTTGTGCGAAGGTCAAAAAAGTCTGTGTCGACAGAGACCAAAGCCTATTTGTGAAAACCTTAAGGCACGTGCTTTTCTACTGCCTCTTTTTCTCTGCAGTGACCTTCATTGGGTCATTGTCATTTCTGTAAGTGTGTGGGTTGGAGTCTTTTGTTTGGTTTTTCTGGTGGTTTGTTTGGGGAGTTGGTTGCTTGGTTGTTTTTTTTTTTAATTTGTTTCTTTTTGTTTGTTTGTTTGTTTTGGTTTTGTGAAGAGCTATTTTGTAGCACTTAAACATTTATTTTTGCTGCCTCATCACCTTGTAAGAGATAATTTGTATGACTCTTCCTGAATTTTTATGTTCTGCTAGGAAAATTCTTCCCTTCAAAGTCAGTAATTGAATACTTCTTTGGCACTGGTCTGTCTGCCTGTCCTATTCCCCATCTGTCCTAGTCTATCCTTGATGTTTGCAGAATAGTCCTGTAGTCACCCTACTCTTTTTGTAGAACAGCATGTGAATTTTACTGAGCAATATACTTTCTAACCAGTAGTAATAAAAATGCGTAGTAAGCCACTCTATTGTAAAGGTGTTTGAATTCCACTTTGTGACAGCAACATAACAATCACTACTGTGGGTGGGGTAGTGAGGTAGACAGGCGGTTGTACATTTACACATATTATCTCTCATTGGTTTAGGTTCTTAGTTTTGGAATTTCTTTGATGTTTCTTTTGGTAATCTACAGGTGGTTACGTCACCTTTCAATCTATCTCTTTTCGGTTTTACAACAAAATAACGCCATGTAAATTTTGCAAGGTATAAAAGCTATAAATAGATTCATAATAATAAAAAACTAAATTATTTGGATTAATCATCCCTAAGCATAGCTGAAGCCTGAATGACAGCATTTCAGAGCAGCTCCCAATAAAGAGCTGTTTAGTATCAGTGCAGTGTTACACAGGTTTCTGCTTTATTGCAAAAGATTCTTTGTTAGGAAAAAATTAATGGCTGGTCAAGATAATCAAGAGGAAAGCCTCTAAGAAAGCCCAAGGCTTGCTTTCTTCCCTATTATTTATTTATTTATTCAATTAATTCATTCCAAAATTGCAGGGTTAGTTCTGGAAGAGATTGCAGGGAAATTCCAAAACAGGAAGGGGAAATTTATAGAAGGGAGACTACAGGTTATGTGTACGTAGTCTGTACTGTCTACAGGTCCTGATTCTTGAGCCACAAGGTAGTGGCTGCCTTTTTTTTCACTCTGCCTCTGTGTGGGTCTCTGGTGGTAAATATCTTTTATTCTGCCCTGCGTATCTTCAGCATGGATTTGCTCCTGAATGCACAAGCTGGCTATCTTGTGTGCTGTGTGGAGATGCCAGAATTAGGCTTGACACAAAAAAGGTGAATGAACCTACTTCTTTATAACCATGTTAAGCTCCAGCCATCTGTTTACCACAGCCGCAGTTCTAGGGAGTCTGAACAACTTTCAGGCAGAAGGAAGAGATGTAATGAGGAGAAAAAGTGAATAGAGAGAAGCACACAAGGAAAGGGAAACCAAAGGAAAGATTAAACCAACAGACAGGACTCAGAGGTAGGATGACACAGAATCTTTGGAACAGGGAACAGAAGAGGATGACATATAGGGAGTTTGTTGCTGATATTGAACATGCTTCAGAAAATATGCTTAAGTCAAGGTACTATCAAAATATTCCAGCCCAAAGCAAATATTAAAATTGTGGGAGTAGACATCTTCAGTCTTCCTCTGTTACAAGGGGAAAAAACCCACACTAAACACCAAAAAAAGCCTGAAAAATAAAAAGGGAGGAGGAAGCTTGGGTAAACACAATGATTAAAAACATAGAAATAGGTCCACACTGAGCAACATAAAATAGAAACAGGTTATTAATTTTCTATGAGATTATTGTGAATATCTCTGAAATAAGCAGTCAATAACAAAAACAAACAATTCCCTATTTTTACTTTCTTATTTACAAGATTAAATGGTGCAGTCATAGCTTATAAAGTCAATCTATTTATGGATTAATATCCATTTTCTCCTTTCTAATGTGGACTTCTATTTCAGAAGGACCTTCAAGGGAATCATTCCTCTGGTGGAGGAAGGTTTAACAAAAATTATAATTACAAGCTGCTTGATCACAATCCAAGTCTGTTAGTAACAGTTCTCTTTGTGCAGGATGTTTCCATAAATAACTGGGTCTGTAATTCTGAACTGATAAATGTTTAGACATTTTGTGAAAGGAGCTGCCTTGATATTTGTGGAGAGAAATACTACATTGTCCAACAGAAAAACTGATCGAATGGAGGTTGTCCTTACTTGCCCTAACAGTGTGATTTTGCTTGCCTGAGTAGCAGTTTCTCTGCTGGTTAATGGGGTGAGAACTATTCGTTTAATTGGGAAATGCAATTAAGGTTGTCTGTCTAGAAAGAGAGCATTTCATTCCAGTAGTCAGTGCCTCTTAAACTCTCAAGAAGCTCTTGAAATTTATATGGGGATGGTGCTAACCTTTGTTGCTATTGTTTGGTTTTATGCTTCTAGGAAGAAAATCTGATAATAATGTTGCACAAAGTAACTTTTAAGATAAAGAAAAATCCCAAGCTACTTACTTCCTCTACAATCTTTGTGCCACTTGGTCTACAGATAACGGACTTTTGATTCACTTGTAATAGTGTGACAGTTTTATCTGATTCCCCTATCAAAAGAAAATCTGCTTCTTTGACCTCTTCCCTCCCCTTTTACACTGCCTCTGGCCAAAAGTTTGTAGAGGTAACAGGAATCTTGCCTTCATTGAAAATGTGTTATTTTCTGCCATTTCTGTATGAATGATCTCAGATGAGATTGAGAAAGAATTTGTGTAACACGGATTTCCTCACCTAGAAGTGCCAGGCAATAACACTACTGTTGTTTTAGGAAGTTTAAACTTTTTCACTGAAGGACAAATTCAAGGCCCTTGGGTGTCACTGAAAAGATCCCCAGCAGTTATGACAGATTTTGGAACAGGCCTTCAATCATGTCTCAACAAAATTAGGCCTTGAGTGCAGGGTAAAACAAACTACACTGAGACTGAAGACTTTGCTGTCTCTGAGTGCTTGTAGATTATAAATGCTTATAGATCATGGAAACTCTGCTAAAGTTAATGGAAAATGAGGAGATGATTGGTGACAGCCAACATGGTTTCATTAAGGGCAAATTATGCCTGACAAATTTGGTGGCCTTCCACAATGGTCTTATAGCATTGGTGGATAAGGGAAGAGCAACTGACTTGGTCTACCCTGGACATGTCTCTGATCCGCTCTCTGAGAGAGCAGCTGCCACATAGTTCTTTGTTGTCATTGGAGGCTAAACCAGGGCACCCACACAAGTCGTTGGCTCTGGATTGGAAAGATATGGGTTTGACAGATGGGCCACTCAGTGGATAAGGAATTGACTGGATGGCAGAATTCCCAGAATCTTGTCAGAGTTGCAAGGGACCTCTAGAGATCATACAGTCCAATTCCTCTGCTAAAGCAATTGTTCAGAGCATATCACTCAGGGCTATATCCAGGAAGGTCTTGAAGGTCTCCAGAGAAGGGGACTCCACAACCTGCCTGGGCAGCCTGTTCCAGTGCTGTCACACTCACTGTAAAGAAGTTTTTTTTTTTCTCACATTCAAATGGAACTTTTTATGTTTCCTGTAAAGAAGTTCTGTACTGTAAGGGTGGTGAGACAGTGGCCTAAGTTGCCCAGAGAAGTTGGGGATGCCCCATCTTTGGAAGTGTTCAAGGCCAGGTTGGATGGAGCTTTGACCTACGTGGTCTAGTGGTAGGTGTTCCTGCCCATGGTGGGAGGTTGAAACTAGATATTTTAGGTCCCTTCCAACTCTAACCAATGACTGGGTCATCAGTGTCTTAAGGAACAGTTTGATGTATCTTTCTTACACTTCATAGCTCTTGTATGCAACCCACAGCCACCAAAAAAGCTCTTCATTAGGTCCATACCACAGTTAAAATGTATCTTTCCTCCCTGCCTGGGGGTAGCTAACAAAGTCTTTTCATAAATTAGTGCACCTCTTTGGTGTTCACTGCTAATGCACAAAACTAGATCAGACACAATTGCTCAAAAAGCATGCATCTCTCAGAACACCATTTTTTTTTCCTTTTTAATTTCTACTTTCTTAGTCTGTTATGTAGATGCACTGAAGTCTTTTCTAGCTGCACAATCTTTCTATTCTCACTGGCAGTTAACCTTCATGCCCTTTAAAATGTGGAACCCTTGACAAAATGCTTGTAAATAGATGGGGAGATTTTGAAACAGGAGATACAGGCTCAAAGGTCTCATTGTACCACAGCCTGACCTGCCAGGCCTTTCCTTCAGAATGACCATGGAGATGCTATGATGGACACGCATACACAAAGTTTTCTTGCTGAGACCGATGTATATTAAAACTGCCTATCTCTGAGAACTCTAGCTTTCTGTAAACATTATCAAGTTTTTGTCACTTTGAGGGTTTGTTTACCGTAAGCCCAATATCCTTGAGCTTGCTGCCTTGTAAGGCAAGAAACAACCTGGCCTTAACCTGGATCTTCACCTCCCTGCTCAAGCAATGAGGCAGGCCAGTATGTGTCTTCAAGTGTCTGTCCTTATGGCAAGCATTTGCTTTCCTGCAGCATGTTATTAAATGTCCTGAAAGGAAACTTTAGAATTGGGACTGTACAAATTATTAATGCAAGTTTGTGATTTCCAAGGCTCTCTTTAGAATTCAGCTGAGGAAATGAAATGGTGAAAAACAATAACAAAAAATAGTTGTCAGAACTCCATGTACTCGCCATGATATTTTGTTACACTTTTTTTATTAAAATGCACTGGATACAGATGAATATTTTACCGCAATATTTATTGCTTCATCTGTCGTGAAATGGGAATTGCACGTGCTTTGATAAATGGATTGGGAATGTGCCTGGCTTGATTTCTTCTCTGTTAAGCACTACATGCTTTGTTGAAATGCCACATTGTAACTTACACTGGTATCTTCCAGAGAATAAAAATGTCCCACATCATCTGGAAGAGCAGCACTTTTCAGAGGACTAATTGTCCTTGTTGCTCAGAAATGGAAGAACACTTGCCAACAAAAAATTATAATAAAGTTCTGGTCCTTCATCACACTGAGAAATCTGGGTTTGGGAAAATCTGTCTGCAATTTGTTTGTTTAAATGTAGATAACTGTATGGGGAAGAGAGTTTCTTTGGTTCAGGGTCAGGCTCCAAGGTGGGAGTAAAAAAATGAAGTGATATTATTGCAATCAAAGTTGCAGGGCTTTGTGTAGCCCCTGAAATGCAATAGCTGGAGGCCAAGTCAGATAAGTTACCAGCAGGGAGTCTCTTTTGCCTTGCATGATGCTACTGATCCCACAACTCTTCTGCTTGGCATAAGAGAACCCCAGGTCTGCTACAAGTGTATCTTTTGTACCTCAGGTAAGTTGGGGCAATAGTTTTGCTCTTCAGTCACTACAATAATTTGACATTAGTTTGAAAGTTTCAATTACCATTGGAAGTCTTGGGATCAGAATAAACCAGTGCGCATTTTAGTGAAATTCCTGTTTACCTCTGTTGTTTGAAATCAATCCAGTATGTTACTAAGAGACAGCAGAAACATGTAAAACTAGTTTTTCAGAAAAGAACAAAGATCTTATCCAGGCAACATGCTCTGGCTACTTAATGATAACAATTCAGATGCCAGCTGGTTTGAATAAGAGTCATAAGGAAATTGATTTTGAGCACCTGGAGCTCTTTTTGGTTAGGAAATGAATGATTACTTGCATGGAAACTATTTCTCCATCTCCTTGTGCTGAACTTAATTATGAGACCACAACCCTCAGGACAGAAAGAAATCCAAAAGACCAGTTGGGTATTCAGCAGTTGGTGCAGAAATCACAGTTCAGAGCACCTGAGACTAAAAGGTATGTGTAGGAAAACTGGAAAGGAAAGCAGATTAACCAACAGGTAATGATAGCAAAAGCAATAGGAAGAAATGTCACTAACGTTTCATTGTAATTCAAGCACCTTTTGTGGAAACATCTGTAGAAAAGTGAGCTGAGAAACAGCTGTGCCATGGATATGCAGCCTGGCAGCCAGCCACTAGTTCTGTGAAAAGTGATTATGCCCCAGTGTCATGTCCTTTGTTAGGCCAGTTCCCGGCAGGTAGTCAGAATCATGTAAGCTGATTTTAGTGCTTACAACATGTTTCCTTTACTGCTTGTGTCCATTAACTAGGGATTGCCAGTGCATGAGGAGACTGAGTTGCTCTGGGGGGTTCTGTTTTATTGCTTGTCAGGGGACAGGGAACTGCAGCTGAGCTTGAGGCGTCCTGTCCTACAAAGCCTTAGGCTTGACTCCTCTCCCATGCTGTTGAGCTAGGACCTTGGGGGGAGGAAGCTGCTGGTTTGGGGAAGCTTATTCTACACTCAGCAGTCCTTCTCTTTTGTCCCAAATGCTCTGCTATTCTCTCTCAACAGTGGAGGTAAAATGTTGGTTGCTATGTCTCTGCCTGTGGCTTGGTACCTCAGGCAGCTGTACTTTTTGTTCCAGCTTATGTGTTGCCTTGGGTTAAGCAATCCTGAGGGGAGTGGAATAGCATAGATGGCTGTGTAGGTACAGGATGTAAAATATATTCAAAAAGACAATTTTATTTTTTTTTTTTATAGAAAGTATTTTGACTGAAAATGGGAGGAGTACCAACCACCAGTGGAAAAAAACAATGCATAGTAGATTTAGGAAGGTGGCTGAAAGTCCTCCTGCATTGAAGTCTGTTGCTGCATTGAAGTCTGATTGGCCCCAGCTGAGACAGAAACCTGCAAAGGAGGTCTGAGGAAATGAGAGAAAGTAATGTCTTGTACATTGTGACTTCTTTTGGGGCAGTGTTAATTTTCTTTCTAGTGGATGTTTTGTTTCAGTTCTGATATGAAAGGAATGTCAGTAACCTATATTGTTTTAGCTGTTGCCAGGTGATATTTATATTCATCAAGGACTTTATTCAGCCTCCCATAGAAGCTGAGAGGGAGCAGAGACAGAACAAGCTGGCTAATGAGATATTCTATACTGTCATGCTCGGTATGAGGGATTGGCTGGGGTCAGGATATCTGTGATCACTTCTCAGGTCAGGCTGGCAAACCAATTCAATAGGTGGTAAGAGTGACTTGTGTTGTATTGCTTTACCTTGTATATTCTTTTACTATTAGTACTGTTATTTTCCTTTTCCATTGTTGTTCTGTTAAACTGTCTTTATCTCTGCCCGTGGGGTGGGGCACTTTTTTCCCTTTTTCCTACTTTTCTCTCTCTTTTCCTTACCTTTCTTGGGTGGTAGAATTGAGTGAGCAGCTGTGTGGTCCTAGCTGCTGGCTGGCATTAAACCACAACAACACACTATACTATGCTATATAATTCTCACAGGAATGGAAAGAATGGTGTAAAATCAAAACTGTAGTCTACTTATTTTTCTTCTATATTAAGTTCTGAGAGTTTATGTTGGAAAGTGCTGACCAATTTTAAATGTTTTAAGTAGCAATCCCAGTGTTAAAGGTAAAGTGCAAATGATAAAGTATGTGTGGATGTACATGCTCGGTATTAGACTGCTAATCCATCCAAACTTTGAAAAATGGTTTACAACTTCTTCCAGAAGTTATGTCAACTGTGACTTAAATGGTGCATAAGAACTTCCTTTAAGGCTAGTCAGTACGAATGACACTGAGAACTTTTTTCAAGTCACTAAGACTCTTAGTCAATAATGGACTTTAATTGTAAAATTATCACATGTAGTTTACTTTCAGCATACTGCCCTCGTTAAGCATTTGAAAACTATAATTTAGATTTTAAAATTGGAAGAGCGATGCCCTGAACTAAATCCATTGTCCAACTCTAGAGATGTTTGTGTTTGGTAATTTGGTTCCAAGCCTTGGTGTTGAGTTTGCTAATACTGTGACATACCCTTAAATGCTTTGCCTTACCCTAGTCTGGATAGCAAATGTTTAGGAAAAGCGCTAAGGAAAATGTTATAAAAGTTTGAAACTAAAGTACTATCCTGGTCCACTTAGTCTTGTGACATCTGTCAGGAACTGAATACAGAGGCAGGTACATTTTACTTTTTAATTAGAATCTGACATCTTAAAACGCTTCTCCTACTCAGTGAGGACTGAAATACAAGTTGCATACACAAACCGTATGTGAAAGATCCTGCTTACTGCCCAGAATATTCTAAAATGTGTGAAATTGCTGTTCCTAACTCTTTGACTCTGAAACTATGGATTGAAATTGTTGGAAGCATCTTTGAACCGCAGCAGCTATTTAAACATTTATATAATGGTATTGCAAAATGTATGTCTACACAGGCAGCCTTTTTAGCTTGGAGATATATTTAAATGGGTAGATGAATACATGAATTCTTCAAGTGCTCATTTATAAGTTCTTAAAGGACTTATTCCAAAAGTGGTAAAACAATGTTAGTATTGGATACTCTAAGAGTACAAAAGGAAGGTATGAAAGAAAGTGCCATGATCTTATACCTGACAGGAAGACATTTTTTATTATAGTCTTGAAAAAGCACTGCAATAAACTGCAACTGTATTTCTGAAAGTACTGTGAAATTGGGAACTTCTCTGTGTGCTGAAACTCATCAAGGAGCAGGGCTGTTTGACTGAAATATGTGTACAAGAGAGTCCCTGTCGCAGTGGGGGCTGCAATCATGCAGCATTATAATAATAAATGATAGTGAGTGACTGCGGCTGTAACAAACTAGAAATTTATATTTTCTTTTTTTTTTCTTGGTCATTTAATGAAGTATTTGAAAGTCTCAAAGCATTTAGTATCATGGCATCTTATTTAGTACTATCTGTCAACAGCAAAGACCACTGAATCTATATCATGATTGCCATTGAGATTTCTTCCTTGTAAAAATTAACAACAAGATTTTAGGTTCCTGATGTTTCATGAGAAACTTGTTGCCTCAATAACCAGATTAATTTAATAGGTAAAAAATATTACCAAAGATGTTTACCTAATCTTTGAATGTTTGGTTGTTTTCCGAAATAAGAGCATTTTAGGCTTAGCAACTTAAACTAGAACTTTACAGAATTTCAAGAGCTGATGGACTAATTGCAATCAAAAACAGGAAAGTGGTTGGTCTGTCTGTGTTTGTCAAGGTCTGTAAGAGGGCACATGGAGCTGGAATGGAAGACAGCAGCTTGTCCCATGAGTGACAGGTGTTTATTTCTATCTTCTGTTGAGTTGGGGATGGCCACTTAGCAAAGGACTGGCTGCATAGATAGAAGTGCCTTCAGAGCCCCTGATTGCAAGAGGAATTTGGGAGCTTACCGATGTACTCTGACATATTGCCAGTGTCAGCAGTTATCGTGGTGGCAGTATTGGAATTCCTGCATCAGTAGAGTTACTTTAATGGTTTTAGTCAATTATATTTGCAGTTTCATGATATTTCATCAAAAAAATACAGTTCTTGATTAATATTCTGTTCTTCTGAATCTCACTAAAGACTGTCTCTTGACAATTGTTGAAATGAAGTTAAATTCAGAGTATCATATTTTATACTTTTATTATCCTGGAGGTTAAATTAAGGGTTGTTTAGGATAGTACATTTGGCAGAAAGCATCTTTTAGTCTTCCTTAGATTAGCTACCTGTTTATTTGGAAAGCTACATTTTTAATTTGTTTTTTTCTTTTTTTCTCCCTACAAATTACAAGTGCAAATAAGGAAACAAAAAGCTAGTGATGATCTGCTCTGTGACGGTATTTGAGTTGGCCTGTGCTGAAGAATCATTTCGTGCACCAAAAAGCAATTATTTCAGACTTCTTGACTTTGATGCTGGGTCATGTTTAATGATGTCAGCCATCTTGACATAGCAAACTGTGTTGGGCAAAAGTGATAGGATATGCGCAAGTTTCTAATTGTTATCAGGCTTGCAACTGAGACCCCAATGTAAAGGAATGAATGTCATTCAGTGTTTGCACAGCTCCTTGTAATGAAGGTCAGTGTGAAGATACTGAGTATGGAAGTTTTATATAACAATGCCTTTGGATTTTAGGTCTGTGAATGTACCAGTTTTAATATGTGCTGAACTGATGCAAAATTAAATTTGAGCAGTGTAAATATTCATTAGCTACGATGAAATTAAAGCTCTGTTTTAAAAACATTGCTTGTTTTATTCCTGAAGGAACAAATGAGCTGGAGTGCTTCTACTTGCAGGTCTTGGTGTCATTCCTATTACATCCCCCAAATCAGAGTGGCTGCAGAAGGAGAGTAGCTCTACTTCCACCGAAGTTACCTAAGGAATTTAGCAGAGGGATAAAATGATGTGTTTCAGCCCTCATTTCGGTTGACAGCATAAGTACACTGCAGGCAGATCACCTTAACAATTTATTAATTTCAGTTGGTAATTTCATAACCACCGAACATTTTTTTCAGATAACATAAAATTTTGTTTCTGAGAGACTAAGCAGAGCAAGTCCTGTGATTAACAGCTGGTTTCCCCATCCAGTTCCACACTGAGACCAAAGGAAAAAACAGAGTGGTTTTAGAGAAATGTAAATTCTCAGTTTAAAGGCCTTTGATTCATTGGGAATCCTCTACACCCTTTGATGAGCACTGTTGGTAATTCCAGTTGGTAATTCCATTACACCCTGGGGGAAAAAAAAAATCATCTTAGTGTTGTTCACTATTGCACTACTTTCCAGCCATTCCATCTTGTTATTCTTTTCTGTTTACTGGCTCCTGGAGTTGGATATCTTCTCTACATACAAGTAACTAGAAAGTGTGAAAATTCATCATCCTGTAGCTTTTGATGAGGAGGCGAAGCTCTCATTTTGCAGCTGTGATGCATTTTGTAAGGCTCAATTTTTCAACTACTTTGCAGAAGTATAAATACAGAAAACTGGGCATGATCATTCAGTACTAATAATACATCCTTTTAAAATGTGTTCTATACATCTAATACATCCTATTAAAATGTATTGGAGATTGAATTGATGAAACTCAGAATGGACTACCTAGGCTTTGCTGCTGTTTTGGCAATCTGGCAAACACCCTGCACTGGAAGTCACTGAGTGCAAAGAAAGATAGAGTGGACGAGGGGCAATTTGCAGATCTGTCAGCTGTCTGATCTACATTTTCTCTAAAGACTTGTTTTTGCTCATGTCAAATGTTTTGTATTTGAGAGTTTTGTGTCACGAGACAATTTCTATCAGTTTGGTGTTCAGGCAGGAACCCCTTTGTGTTCAGAACAGCCTCATTTGTTATTAAATTGAGTGAAGAGTTTGAAATGGCCATGGAAGAAAAACAATACACCAAGTACAAAATTAGTCATTTATTGGGCTTTCATGTATAATACATTAAGCTCTGAATAATGGTATTTGACACCATGTAGTAGCCCTCTTTGTTTTGTCTGTTGACAATAAAAGCATATAAAGGAAAAAAGGATGCCAGATGCTCTTATTCAGAAACCTGCTATATAGCATAATTCTATAAGACTTTATGCTACAAGCATAAGGCCTCCTGAACCAGGGGAGATGCGCCCAAGTTTCATTCAGTCATAGCTTTTCCAAGGAATGATAAGTAGGTCACTCTGAATGTCTGCATCTATTTTTGAAATATTATAAGATGAGGGTAATAGCAACCTTGTTTCCTACCCATACTGGACAGAATTTCTTTTTCACGCTTGTTTTAATGTTTTGCTTATTTGCTTTAATGTTTCACAGTAGAGGTGGGAAGAAAGAGAACCTGGAAACTCTGTAAACTTATTGCCACCCACCTAAAAAGCCTAGGGAGAAGAAATATCCTGCCTTGTAAGGATACAGTGGTTGAGTAGGAGATAAGTTCCTACTGTCTTTTTAATTTTTTTCTGTCTCACTGGCCAATGCTTGAGGGTTTGCTGTTCTCTTTTAAAAGAAGTTATCTATTTCAGTTCCTCATATAAAACTGCCTTTCAGTTTAAAACTCCTTTGTTCTTTTGGGGGGATATGGTTATAAGCACAGTCTCAGGCCAAGCGAAGTTCCTGTCATACCATCTTTTGGTTGATTGGCGGTAGATTAAGTTGGTATAGTTGCTGTCTCTTTCCTTGGGCATCTGGACACTAATCTAGTGCAAGTTATAAATAACACAGTAGATCTCCTTTACAACAAAAGACAACTTTCCAGCCTCTTTGAGTGTCTAGACTTGTGTAAATGGCTATAACTCTTCCAACAGCAAAACAAAACACATTTGTGGATCCCTGAGAAATACAGGTTTATGTGCCACTCTTTCAAATGTATATGTACATGTTCCTCTGTGTCCTCAAGTTCAAATCACGAGAGAAATGACTATCAGGTGAATCCTTGAAATCATGGCAGATGGTTGTATCTAGCTTGATATAATTTCATTTTATCAGTGTTCTTTGAGTTATCTCAAATGTCATCATCTATGGTAAATTACATATTGCATCTGTTCTGCAGGAACAAGTGAGATCAGGACTAGAATGGTATTAAGCGCTCTCCCATCTGCCTAAACCAAGGGGTGCATTTAATGAGGTCTCTTTTTCTTCTGCACTTCCATTGTGCCAAATGGAACTGAGCATGGCATGGAGAATTTTCTGGGGAGATGACGCAAACTTCAAAGAGTTGGGCAATAATTATGTTTTTTATGCAATCTTTCTTAAAAAGAAAGACCAGAAAGGATGAAGCTTCTTTTCAGAGAAGTTTTTGGAAGTTGTTTTTTTTTTTTGTTTCACATTAAATTACAATGTAGAATACTGCATGGGATTTCTATTATTTTCAGGCAGAAGAGAAGCCGTAGATACTTTAATTTTAAATTAAGCTATTTATAGCTCAAAATAGACCCGTTCAAAACAGAAAACTAAAAATCTGTAATGCACTTTCTGACTTATTAATATCATGTAGGATACTGTACATAGATTCACGCAGCATCTCAGTACATGCCCCTACAGTCCTGTGAACATAAGTTGTTTGTGGTATAGGAGTGCTCCAAAGGCCTTTGAGGCTGTGAACATTGCTAGTGACCTTCTGTCTACCCAGAAAAATAAGGGTAAATAGGTTTTCCTCAATTTTCTTTTCCCTGAACACTTGTGAGAATAGAGTAGCATATAATAGCATACAAAGGAGCTTATTTCTGGTTGTCTTTCTGTTCTAACTAGCAAATGCGTCTCCCAGTTCTGTCCGTCACTCTAACCTGGAAGCCTAATGGCAGTGGCAGGGTTTCTGTCCTCTGTCACTGATTGTGCCACGGGTTCAGACATTTGTCCTTCTCGGAACCATCCAAAGCAGCAACTGAGTTGGCAAAACCACTTGAGCAAAGATTAAGAAGAGTTATTCAAGGAGCTTACCGACATCTCAGGATGCCCTGTCCCAGAGGAGTCTGAGTTTATTCAAAGGGGGCACGTTGTTCTCCTGGATGGCTGAAAGCAAAGGAGCTGTGAGGCAGTTCTGCCCATCCCTCAGGATGCTCTAGAGAGCTATTACAGGCTGACCACCTGTGCTTTAGAAAGATCTGCTTTACTAATGTTCCTGTGATGCCCTGCTGGTTTATCTGTAACAGGGAACTCACGGCCTGTCTGTTCCAGTCTAGTACATCCCTGTTGCAGGAGGATTGTAAACTGGCAGCTTAATAGCTGAGAGCTGAAGTTGGTGTTTCTTAACTATGCTTCTTGCTCCCTATACACTATTGTACGAATATCTTCAAAAGTGGTTACTCCTTTTGCCCTGGAAATTGGCTATGTATTTGTTGTTGTATTTGATTTGTCAACAAACCTTTGACACTCTGAGAAGTGTTTTGGCTGTTATTTGCAAGGTCACGCATAGCACTATTTCTACAATATAGGTAGTATATATACTTCTATTTTCTTTTTCAAATGGTACTTTTTGAAAGGATTGCATTCTTCTTTCTGTTTTATCCTGATAAGAATAGAAGAGCAGGCTGAAATCCTGAATCTTAACCTGAAAAGATTTGGAAAGATTTTAGAGTGCATAAGAGAGCTTACCCCTTCTGCATACTAAGCCAGAAGAGAGCATCCAGGCCTTTGATTTGCATGGAAAGAGGATGTGAAATTTGAATGCAGTAGTAGTTTTTTACATATTTTTTTTAAATTTATTCTAGGAGTCTAAACTAATATGAAACTTTATTTATTTGGAGGTTATTTGGACACAGCTGGGCAGAGAGGAAACTGATGAAATTCAACAAGGGCAAGTGTAGAGTGCTGCACCTGGGGAAGAATAGCCCCATGCACCAGTAGAGGTTGAAGGCTGACCTGCTGGAGAGCAGCTTTAGAGAAAAAGACCTGGGAGTCCTGGTGGACAACAGGATGACCATGAGCCAGCAGTGTGTCCTTTTGACCAAGAAGACTAATGGCATCCAGGTGTGCATCAAGAGGAGTGTGACCAGCAGGCTGAGGGAGGTAATCCTCTCCCTCTACTCCGCCCTGATGAGGCCCCATCTAGAGTACTGTGTCCAGTTCTAGGCTCCTCAGTTCAAGAAGGACAGGGAACTACTGGAGAGAGTACAGTAGAGGACTACAAAGATGATTAGGGGCCTGGAGCATCTCTCTTACAAGGAAAGGCTGAGAATCTTGGGTCTTTTTAGTCTGGAGACGTTTGAGAGGGGATCTGATCAATACCTATAAATACTTAAAGGGTGGATGTCAAGAGGAAGGGGCCAGTCTTTTTTTCAGTGGTGCCAAGTGAGAGGACAAGAGGAAATGGGCACAAGCTTGTACGTAAGAAGTTTCATCTAAACATGAGGATGAACTTCTTTCTTTTGAGGGTGGCAGAGCCAGGAACAGGCTGCCCAGAGAGGTGGTGGACTCTCCATCCCTGGTGATGTTCAAAACCAGCCTGGACTCATTCCTGTGCAACTTGATCTAGGAGGACCTGCTTTGGCAGGAGAATTGGACTAGATGATCTCCAGAGGTCCCTTCCAACCCCATATCATTCTGTGATTCAGTGTTATTTTTCATCTAATTATTACAGGTAGAAGGTGTGAATTTCACTGAAGTCTGAAACTCCTTATTCTCTAAAGCTGTCCTAAAAAAGATAAGTAATTGAAGCCTGCATTTATACCATTTCCTGTCATAGACATGTTGTCTTTCAGATCTCGAAAACACAAGAGGCTTCATTTTTTCAAATGGCAAACACCTTTTTCCCAGTCCTGTCAGACACTGTCAGTAGGTCTCCTCTATCTAATTAAGTGGTCATTTACTCAGTCTTCAGGCAGTAGTTTTTCATTTTAAACGACCTTCTCAGGGAAAGGCTAAGTGTTCCTTTAAGGCTGTGAGATAGCTTTCTGTAGTGCCATTTGAAGTCTTCTTATAGCAAACTGTTGCAGTCAAATTCTTAAACCTCCTGATAAAAATCAAGTACTGCACAGTCTACATTAAATATTCTCCTTCAGGAATAATTTTTGTCTGGAAGTGAAGGAAGTACTCTGAACTCTTAACTTGGCCTAGTTTTGGGCCAACAAGTTGAACGACTGATATTTCCTGTTCAGAACAGAATTACTTGAGATTTTGCTTTGAACTAGAGCTCGGGGATGTTTTACGGCAACTTGCATGGTTTGTTGCTCTGGTGATGTAAGGAAGCTTTTTAATGCAGGATTTTTCTACTTAGTATCAAAATTGAGATGCTGATGTTGTTCCATATGGTTCTCTAAGGTTTTAATGAGGAGGTGAATGTCTCGGTGCTGCAGCAGCCTGCAGGAACTATTGCATAATTCCTATGTGGCTGCGAGCAATTGCAGAACAGCTCTGATAGTTGTGTTGCATGGCAGATTCAGGAGCTTAGGCAGGCTGAGCCAGATCTGTCCTCCAAATACCATGCCTCTTCTTTCTGTATTCTCTTTTAGCAAACGAGAACCTAAAAATGGCATCAGTAGGCTCCTAAGTGATTTTATATTGCTCACTAGGTTTTGGTGGGATTTTTTTTTTTTTTGGTTGATTCTTCCTAGTTCAGTTGATTTTATCTTTTGTCTAAATCTTTTTTCTTTTTTTGCTGTTAGTGCTTCCTGGCTGGGACTAATGACAGCAGTTTAGGCTATAGCAATTGCTGCTGTCTATTTTTGTTTCACATTTACTGTTGCTTGTTATGTGCATTCATCTCTACTTATTTCTGTCTTTCTGTTCATCTGCTAAGCTGTACAATTTGTCCCACATCTTCCTGCTTTCTCTCACCTATGTGTTCATGTTATCTCTGCTTGCCCATCTCACTGCAACTCCAGCATCCTATGTAGTCTGCACATATTTTCTTCCGGTTTTTTTCTGTGTTCTTGCATGTTTCTTTTTGCTTTTCTCTGAGCTTGCCTTTCCCCACCTACTTTACCAGGAAAACTATTAGTTGTGGGTATCAAGTACCCCACTGACACCAGGGACCTGAGATGCGTAGATCATGAGTAGATGAACTTTGTACTTCGGAGGCACCAACAAAGCACCAGAAGCAATAACAAAATAAGGGGAGCAAGATTTGGGGTGGTTTCATATTTTGCCACTAATAAAGGAGTTATCAAGAAAGGATTTTCAGAAAATTAGAAACCAGCCTACTGGGGACTGCAGTCTCAGGAGGTATTTGGAAGTACTACTGAACAAACCCTGAGAGTATAAGACTGGGCAGCTTCTGCAGTGGAAGTTGGATTTGCAAAAAGGACTCCCAAGGGCCCCAAAAGCACCCCCATTTAACATCTCACCTGAGAGGAAACATGGTAACCAACTGAGTAGTCATGGTACTGTTTCACTTGTTTACTCTTACAGATAGAGTAAGTTGTTAACTGAATCTGGAGGAGAGCAGCATTGAGGGGTATCCCTGTGGCATGCCAGGAAGCAACAGTGATGTAAAAGTGGGCTCTCATTGCAGTCACAGCCCTGCTTCTGCTACCCAGTGTCATGGGAGGGCAGGGTCTTCAAGCATCCTTGGCAAGACAGTGGCATAGCCACACTGCTAGTACAGTCTGAACTTCATTTCCACCCAGAGCCCCCACAGATTGGGTTGTATAACACATTAACTGTACCCTGATCTCTGAGCACACACACAAGGCTGGCATGGACCTTGGATGGGAATGCCAGTCCCACAGCTGGAGCGGCTCCAGCCCTTCTCCCAGGTGGCCAGGACCATTGTAAAGCAGAAGTGGATATATTACCAGCTTGCCCATGACTAATGGCCACCCACCCCAGGAGACAGTGCACCAGGAGCTTAGACCAGGGCACTTTGGTCACATTTACATGCAAGGAAGCAGAAGGAGATATTTAATGATAGACAAATTCTGTGCTCTGACCTCCTCATTGTTCAGCTTTTAAAGAGAGTGCAGATATATGCTGGATGATTTTGTGGGCAACACCAGCCTCTAACGTTTATCTGTCAAAAGAAAAACATCAGACATTTTTGATTAGTGGTCAGGGAGCACTTCCCAAACGATCTTAAGGGAAAGATCTGGCACCATAAATCCTATACTGTTACGTATGAAAGAACATGTGGAGTTAATAGCAATGCAGGGGTTGAATCAACTGCTGTGTAATTGAGGCAAGATTAATAATTATTTAAAAGCAATGGTCCTATTATCGGGAAGACTGACTCATTTGTGCTTTCCAGCAGCTGTTGTGTATTTTTGCTGTTTTAAAGATTAAATTAGCTTTATGTTATCCTGTGTTTCCATTATGTTTTCTAACTCTGACAGATGTTAGCTTACAGCATCAACATATACAGGTGGGAAGAGAAATGTTGTTCTGTATTTCCTTCTGCATCCTGATATGATTTTGTGGTTTTGTTAATATAATAGATAATGAAATAAAGAGTGCACTTAATACATCTACAAATGGTAATAGGCTCTAGGGAAGGGCTTTGAGCACTCTAAAAACACACAAGATAATCTTAGCCAAATGGTGGAATCACTTAAAAGAAAAAGGATTGAAAAAGGCTGAATGCAAACTGCAGTATTTCAATAAGAGGATCCATCTGCCCAAACACTGGGCAGGGAAATGGGCCAGGCAGAAAATCTGTGGAGAAGAAACTGGTGGTTTTTAAACTGAACACAAGTCAATGGCTTTGTATTGTTACCAAATGACCTTAAGTATCATTGTGGGATATAAAATGTTGTGTGCTATTAGAAACAAGTCTGAGATATGGAAAGAGATCCATTACATGTCACTCACCTCTAAGAATATCTCCACTCATGTCATATGTCTGGCTTTGAGCACCATACTGAGAATTTCAGACCCAGTAGAGTGAGACCAGAGGAGAGCAATAAGAATGGTCCAAGATGCATGAGCACAGAGGAAAAGTTTTAAAGAGTTGGATATAATGAGTTAATTGAAGAAAACACTTGAGGAATGCCATAATAACAGTCTTCAAAGGCCCAAAATGTTGCCCCAGAAAAGCAAGCACTTTCTGGAAATAAGACAGCTACCAATAAAATTGAAAAAGATCTTTAATGTGCAGCAGTGGCTAAGGAGTTTGGGCAATTAACATCACTGTTGTTTTTTAAGGAGTGAGTACACAAATTATGTGGTAAACGTACTTTAGAGTCAGATGACTCTTTGATTTCCTTCCCAGCCAAACATTTCAAATGCAGAATGGTAGAATAGAGCATTCACATGGCCACCATAGAGCTTCTAGAAGAAGAAACAGACATTGCACTTTAAAGTTATTATTTTCTGAATTTGATATGTCTAGAGGTCATCAGTATGGTAATTTTATATACAAATTTGAAATATTAATACTTGAATGTATGAAGTTTACAGTAAATTTTGTGTTTCAAGAATAATTTGTCTTTTTAGATGTATTTATAATTAGTTGCAGCATTTTGGCATGTCTTATGAGCCTAGTTTTGTGGTTTCTATTTTGTGACATACAATACATTGATTTTAATCATCACCGGAGCAGTTTTTTTAAAACTTGCTTTTTTAGTAGTATCTGATACTGAGTATCAGCTATCAGGATAACAGAACCTAATATCAGGATAACAGTTGCTAACAAGATGTAATACTAATTTTAGAGAACCTGTCTATGTGACGGGAATTTCTCAAGAGTTTAAATCACACTCGGGTGCCAAAATAACAAATTTTCTGTTATGTTATTAAATGTTAATTAATGTTTGCATAATAATCTTGATGATGAGTTTCTCTCTAAACCTTTTTTTGTGTTTTGACATGTCCAGAGCTATTGTTAAGAGGTTTTAGAAGTCGCTGTAGTGCCTTGCTGCCTTGTATGGCCTGCTTTTGCCTTTGATCCAGAGCAATGTTTGGTCTCTGTACCTTGGGGTACATGTTTCAATCTTCATTCTCTGCAGATCCAATCCCCAAAAAACAGCAGTTTATATTCACTATAAATTCTCTTTGCACAATATTTAATTCCAGTTTCCTTGGGTTTCAGAGCTGCACAAGGATTGTAACACCGGCCGTTGTTTTTTTTTTAAATTCAAAAGGAAAGTATTAGATTTAGTTTGACCTCTACTACATGCCTTGCAATTTTGCCCAGGTAATCTTATAATGAGCCAAGTAATTTCCTGGAAGGTTACTGTTTGCTGCATCAGGTGTCAATACATGGACAAGTAATCACTTTCTCTTTTGGTTTGTTCCACTGGTTATTTGCTTTACTCCAGTCTATGCTTAGATTGTTCTGTAGGCTCAGTAGAATTTTACTCAGGAAGAAATTGGAGAAGTTTTGGTAGTGTTACTCTGTGCCTATGGCAATGAACTTTCATAGCATCCCAGAGAATTTTGCTCTTTGGTTACTTGGTGTTTTTCCACTTAAGATTCTGATGCCTGTTCCCTTAAATGTCATATGATTGTATGTTATTTCCATAAATCATGTCTATGCAGCAATTTTAAAGAGAATTTATGCATTCCAAATTGATGGTAGTTCTAATATTCTGAAGTAGGTAAAGTGGGTCCATTAAAGTCACCTGATTACAAATAAGCAGGTGAATGCAGGGTTTATATGAGAATGAAATAAAAGTAAGGTATTAATCCTCTCTCAACTCTCCTTCAAAAAGCAGTAACTTCTGGTTGGTTTTAAGGCTCTTAGCTCACGTTTTTATCAATGTATTACTTAGCAGCTTCAAATTTCACATCTTCCACGTAGAGTGTAAAAACAAAGGGCAAGTTATTACCTGGTTCCTTTTCATGTGGGAATTTGTAATGATCATTGTTCAATACCTAGCACACAAAGAGGGAACAGATATGTATATTAAAGCATGCGAGATAACTTAAGGTAAATGTTAATTACACTATTGCTCAGCCACTTTGCATAGTAAAACTTCATTACAAAGTGAGTTCCTGTTCACAGTAAGAGAAGCAGCCAGTAACTGTGATTTACAAAGCCATCAAAACTATGGAAATGCTCACTTTAATCAGAACTGTAATTATGGGGAAATTTGCTGCAGGAAAATTTACTCACAGAATAAAGATTTAAAAGATCTGAATGTTGTCTATGAAAATGCAACAATTATATTTTCTTTCTAAGC
>VZRU01020239.1:53202-166925 GCA_013398155.1 Pedionomus torquatus | reverse complement strand
AAAAAAAAAAAGAAAGGTTTTTAATTTTTTGTTTGTTTATTTGCTTTCATTTTTATTCCCCTCTAGGCACAAAACAAGCAAACTGAGCTCTATTTAAAAACAGAGTATGCTCTTGCTCCCACACACCATATTTTCATAATCAGAATCTTGGTAATTTTGTGTTAGACCTTTTCTATGAGTATTTCAAGGGGAAAAAAATGCTGAAAGAGCAGCTGGGGGAAAACCCTGCAGTCTCATGAAAGATAATTTTCTACCCAATTGCATAAATAAGAGCAAAAATTGATGTGTTGAACTTCTTGTATTTGTTAGTATTTAGGCCATGATTCAGATAATTGTTTTTCCTTAGGGTCAGGCTTGTATCTGAGCTCTTCAAAGTACTTCATCCCTTTGTGTACGTTCATTATATTATCATAAAATGATATCCAAAAGGAATTGGAATAAACTGCAGTGGGTTTTCGCCAGAGACTTGAGGATTTAACAGCGTGATCTAGGTTATGCCCTTTGCAGCTCTCTTTAGCCAATAGGGTTGCTTAATGAAACTGCTGAAATTTGAAAGGTAGATACATGTTTCGTGTGCCTCAGGGAACAGGAAAATCTTTAGCTGAGATGTTGGAAAGAAACTGCCTAAACTGCAATTGCGTAACTCAGATTTTTAAGATAACAGCCTATGGGAGACACAATCATGGACTGTGTTGATTGCTGGCTCCTGAGTGGCTCTGGGCATTTTGATACTCTTTATTTTATAACATTTTCATAAAGAAATGTAAGTAACAGATGCTTCAGCCCTGAGTTGACTGAATGTACCTACCATAGGAGCAGACTTCACAATCACGACAATGTAGAGCTTAGAAAATGAACTGCATCAGAAAATGGTTTAATGCTTATAAGAAATGCAGTACAATGAAGTTTTCAT
Source organism: Pedionomus torquatus (assembly GCA_013398155.1). NCBI lineage: Eukaryota > Metazoa > Chordata > Aves > Charadriiformes > Pedionomidae > Pedionomus > Pedionomus torquatus. Next base: position 166,012 of record VZRU01020239.1, on the reverse strand, counting down.
CACTTGTTCATAGATCTGTAATCTAATATCATTTCCATTCACTTTCAGTACAGCAACGAATATGGTATTGTACTAGTAGTTCTATCACTTGTCACTATTAAATCAGAGATTGATTAGCAGCTGTGAGAATCAATAATTGAAACTGAGGAAGTGATTCAAATAGAACAGCAGTTTATAATCAGAAAAATTGTTGATGTATATGAAGGTTTTTAACCATATTTGGTCTTAATATTTGTTGAGCTTCACAGGAGGAGGGTGAAAACTGAGAAACCTCTCTGTTCAAGCAGCATAGTAGGTTACATAAAATGCACTTCTTGAAATTTCCCATTACTAGTTGATAATATCTGCACCTCTCACTTTGTGAGAATCACTATATCCTGTCCTGTTCTGGCTTCTCTGGTTGGGATCGAAACTCCTGTAGTCACTGCAACGAAACCGCACTGACAGCATCTGTGTATTGGCTCAAAACTTCAGTACGGAGGAATTTTAGTTTGGAAATGCACAGCCTACTAGTTAAATAGTAGTCACAGACACACTTCCTTGGGGGTTTTGAATGGTTTGTCTCTCGGTGCCTTCATTATGAGAACTCATGTCAATTGTATAAAAATTGAGTTCTTAAGGACTGGAATCAAAGCAGTAATCTGATGGAAGAATACTTTCCATCTTACTGCAAGTTCCACAAATAACCAGATTTGCTCTTTTGGTTCTCCGCTGTCTTACTTAACCTGTCTTTTCATTTTGTACAGTCAATTTACACTGTGAGGTGGTGCTTCCCTGTGCTTCCTTCCTATTTGGAAGCTGTTCTCCAGACAGACTTTGTCTGATGCAGCTTCATGCATCTGTTTTGTGTTCATGGATGCCTAAGGCTTAAACAAAGAGTCTTTGTCTATCCCAGAATAAAACTAACATATGGCTGTATGGGGGAGCTGTCAAACCACTGATTGAGTCTTACTGCTCAGATGAGATCTTTGTACACCACTGCTGGTGGTGTACAAAGTCCATCCATCACAGAAAATAAAGCCAAATACAAGATGTCCTTCTGCTCTGTGTGCTCTCTGCCCATGTCAGTGTGGTTGTGTACTCCTAGAGCAATGTCTGATATTAACTTCTGTGTACTTTTATTACAGAAGTTAATTTGGAGTTTATGAAATTGACAATTTTATGATTGAAAAGTTTGGGGTTTTTTTATAGAAAGCCTCTTAAACCAAAGGTGTTGCGAATAAGTATAATTGAAAAGCTGTGGCTGAGTGGTAGTTTCAGATTTAAGGATTTGTTTTAGGGTGGGGGTTGTGGCAGATATACTGAGAACTTGGGCCCATGTTATATCCTTGGGTTTTAAGCTGAATTGTCTTTTGATATCAATGGTTTGTTGTGACACCTGGGTTTTGCTCAATGCATAAGTTACTGCATTTAGAACAAAATCCACATTGGTTGCTGACCTGACATCCTGTCCAGGAGGAGCAATTCCTTTATAATTTTCACTTTCTATTCTTTGTCAGGCCCGACTAGGATGGCTGTGAAGTACAGTGTGCTGAGGTACTGGGGAGGCAACGCTAGTTCAGGCATTGACAAAAGGCAAGATACTGTTGATGAAATCTCATGTGAGAGACACAGATCAGAGCACTATATCATTCGGAGGTGTAGATTTGCAGTCATTACTGTCAAAACAAATGTCAGCATCTCACAGGAGAAAACAACAAAAAAACAGACAAAAAAACCCAAACAAATGAAACAAAACCCCAAAATTAAGGACAGCTTCCACAATCAGAAAAGTAAACATCAAAACCAAATACTTTGCCTTGTTAGGATTAGGGAGGCAAGTAATATGTCAATGGGACTGAATAGTTAGGACATAATGAAACTTAACAATCCATGCTTCTCAGTCAGCCAAGGAGCACTGAGAAGAGGCAGGCTCGACCTGTAACTCCAGCCTCCTATTTCTTTATTTCTATGGAAGTATTTTCTAGCACTGAGTGTGGATTGAAGCTAAAACTTCAGGGGATGTCTGTAAATTGAGGGATTAAAGTGGGTGAAGTATTTAAAGAGGGATGGTTTAACACAATATAGTATATAAATAAAAATAGCGTTGCTGTATCCTTCCTTTCACTGCTTGCTCTGCATTTGTTCATCAATGTTTTCATCACTGACCTTTTTCAATGCAGAAATGACCATGGTTGTGAGTAAAAAGTCCCAGGTAGTAATACAGGAGTATTTACTTTAGTCCCCAAAATTTGTGCGCACATCTATGCAGGACTGTAACATCCCTGCATTTCTTAAACTGAGCTTCTAACAGATTGCTCTCCCAGTCTGGATAGGGCTCTGCATGGCAATGAGAATTTGAATTTTGTCACAATTAGGACTTGAACTGACACTTCCAGAGTTTAACGTAATGTACCACTGAGCTCTCTAGTGACCTGCGTGGCTTACAAATGCTGTCATTTCTGTGACCACAGTAGGCCACGGTGTGAGTTAGATTAATGTTTGTTCCTGTGGAGCTGTATGGAAAACAGCAAGTGTGATTTTGCTTAAGCATTTTAGCAGTCTGGATTGCAGCCTTGTTCCAGGGGGCATAGATGTATCAAAGGAGAAAAGACTTCCCATCATATATATAATCCATGATTCTTTGCTTCTTTTCAGTAGCTTCTCTAATTATCCACTTGTTTCTACTGTCAAATAAGCTTTATTTGCAAGCTGTACTTTCTAATGTGCTTGCATTGTTTGGTGGAAGGAGAACGAACATTCAAGTGTTCTGTAGGGTGACTGTGTGAAGCTAATGCACAGGACATTTGCATTCTGTAATAGTTTTTGCATGAATATGGACTGTGGTAGCCATACAGGGCTAGTGAAGCACCTTTAGTTCCTAATGATGCAGTGACACTGGTACCAGCAGTTGGGGTTTCTGTTTGCTTGTCCCTTGGGAAACAATAGTACCTACTGTATTGGTCATTTATAATGGAAGTCCTAATTTGCAATGATTTTTTTTAATCTGGTAAGACTTCTGGACAAAGAACCTTCTTTTGTACATTTTGGTTGTACAGTGACTTAATCTGAAAGAAAAACTAGAAATTAAAATAGTCAATGGCAATGTGATGTTCTGCTGAAATAAAGGAGTATGTGTTCGGTATCTACTCTGAATAGAAAGTCATTTGCATGGGTTTGATATCCTCATAGATCAATGCCCCATGCTATTTTGGGAGTCCCACTCCCATTTTTTTAACTGTGCTTATAAAAGTTTCTCAAGTGAAAGATGGATGAGGTACTGGCTGATCTTGCATTTTAGCCCTGTGAAATTAGCTATATAATGGGATTATAGAGTTGTGGACATTCCTGGCTACAGCCATAATGCTAGTAGCAATTTGAAGAGAGTGCCAAGTCTCAAACTGGAACAAAAAAACTGGAAGCCAGGATGTAATTCTGTGACAAAAGTCCCTGATCTTTTTTGTAGTCCCGGCACTTACTAGACCCTGAGATCTGTTCAGATCCACGATGAGGGAGTTCGCAAAAACAGAGATTGTGACTAGAGCAGATCACTTCTGTTTAATGCATAAGCACTAATAAATGTATGGTCAGTGCCATGTGTTTTGCTACAGAAGTGGTTCAGTAAAGCACAGGAGTAATCTGACTTTGTGCACAGAGATGACAGAACGACTCTTGCTCCTGTTACGACTGTTATGACCACTTGGTAGTTTGTATAGCAGTTGGTATAAATCCAGTTCATATAGAGGGACAGTGAAAAATAATGTTAAATAGGTAAAAGACTGATGTTTGCTTATCACTTTATCGAGGCAGTTGAAACATGAAGAAAAACTGTGAACTTATGTGGCACCCTTATTACCTGGAGTCAAAGAAGCTCTTGCTTAGGGAAGCAGCTGCTTGAATGACAGACTGGCCAGATTCAGAGAGAGTCATTTTCCTAGTGATGTAAAGTCAGTTGTTTCAGGCAAAGGAGGAAAACAGATTTCTGATTTCCTTTGCTAGCATGATGTTTTTATCCTACTATTTATTGGTGGTGAGAAGGGAGGAAGTGCTAGAGTGTATTTTTCTGAGATAACACAAGAAAAAGATGACTTCCTAAAAAAGTTAGCTTAAATCAAGTGTGATGATTAAGACCCTTGAAATTGAAGTCAGCCTTTGATCATAGGGGAGTGTGTGTGTCCATGTAAAATGTATATTGTTGCACTGATTTCTTTTCATGAATTAGTTTTATATTGGTAGCTTTTCACTGGAGAACATGGTTCCAAATGTGTTTCCTTCATTGCGACTAGTGCTTGCTGCTGCATTTCACTTTGAAGTATGTTTGTAAATGCAAGTCACAGGACATTTTTGCAACAGCAGTTTGAGTCTACTTTCCTATGATCAGTAAGTGTCTTTCTCACCTGATTAATCAAAGGGTGAGATTGCTGATACATGCACCCTCAGATCTAGAAAGTCTTACCCTTAAAAAAAACCAAAATAGATGAAAAACACTTTTTTTTGGAGGGGGGAGGATGAGGAGAGCAAAGTGTTATCTACAAAGGATCTCAGACTGAAAAAAAAGTTAATCTTGTCTCCTCCACAACATAGTGAGATGGAGGAAAGAGCAGGATCAGATATTAGACTGGATATTTACTCAGTCTTGTCTTTGAAGTCACTACTGTATTCACAATATTCTATTTGCCCTCAATAGGACCATTAGTAATGCTTGAGTAACCTTTCTTCATGCTGAACCATAAATGAAAGGTAGTGGATTTAGCACATCTGCAAATTCCTGGAGCTATTTTTTGCTTATATAAGTAGTCCGAGGCTTTACTTTCATTTTTTTTCCTTTCTAATGTTGCCAGCAGCAGAAGAGAAATGTAAAAAAGCTGGGAGGAAGAACAACAAAGCAGAATCAAAGTCACAGTACATTGTATAGGCCAATATTTGAAAGGTTGAAAAGTTTAGAGCTAGCCAGCTGGGCTATTGAAGGCCAATGCAATCCCATTCTCTAAGGAAGTTTCAGTTGCTTGTTCCCAGAATCACTAGTTTTGGTATAGAAGGACCAAAAACTACACACCTAGGGCTCCCTAGCTGGAGTTTTGTATTTCTTTCTAAGATGATTTTTAAGAGATGAAAAGATAAAATGGATACATTACATTTGCAATGAAACAGGCAATGAAAATCTTGCCTTTTCAAATATGTTGATGAAGCATAAAGGACAGTTAAAGTCCATGCTCATGAATGATGACTCTCATTCCAAATACAAAGGTACTTTCGTCAGGTGCAGTAGTTTTACTTTTAATGTTGTGTCAATTCAGCATAATTAGAAGTTACTGTTTAAAATTTAAATCACTGAAACACTTTGGGCTCATACTTACCAAAGGCTCATTTTCAATGTTGATATGTTTTCTCTAGGATAAAAGCAGCCATAATCCAGTAAAATGCTAGGCTTGACAAAGTCTAAATTGAACATTTTTTTCTGTTCCATAACATCAACATACTGCATTTTCATGTTTTTCTGTCTTTGCAAGTATTTCCCTATGGCCTCATCAACTTGCTGGATGGCCTGGCAAGTGCATCCAGCACCATACGTTATTTGTTACACTGACCAGTGGAACAGTATGTGGACTGAGTTTAAACACTAGATTTATAGTCAAAGTAGATGACTTCCATGAAGACAATTTGAACTTGTATATATATTCTCTCTCAGGCGAAAATTGTCTCTTGGCGCTGAGAATGAATTATTTCACCTGTGTATTGAGGGTTTTTTGAAGAAATTGGTTGGTTACATTTTGTATGGAAAATTAGGTAGAACTTTGGGGGGCCCACAGAGTTGCTGATCATGAACTGCTCAGAAGCATCTGCACAAGGCAGGAAGGATTCCTACTGCCACCAATTCTAAAAGGCTAAAATCACGTTTAATGGGCTTCGTGTGTTCATGAATGTATTGAGTGCTAGTAAAAGCACTTCCCCTAGAGGCTAGTGCTGGTTTTCGCAGAGGGAAAGCAGTAATTTCTGTCAGCAGCCAATCTTATCATAAACATTGGTAGTTTCCACAGTAGTAGTTGGTGGATTAAGCTCGTTTTTCTGAACCATATGCAACAGATTATGCTCACCTGAGGTTTTACAAGTACACATGGCAAACAGCAAAGTATATGCAAGCATAGTTCTAGTGCATAACTTCGGTTGATGATTAGCTTCACAATATCTTGCCACTTGACAGCGAGTCAATTTAGAGATCGTGACAAATAATTTGTAACAGAAATAGCTAGCAGTGACTACAGCTGAGCAAACTCAGCTTGGTGAAGAACATGTTCTGGGGCCACTACTACATTTTCTGCTATGATCTGTGAATGAGCAGGCTTGGGATATAGACACTGCCTGAAGGATTTATGGACATCTGTTTCTGTTACTTCTGTAGTCCTTGCCAATATCACTACTATTGTGCTGTATCTACTTGGGTTTTTTTGGCTAACATGGCATACTTGGCTTTTAAGTCAGAATAGGAGTATCTTCTATAGGTTTGCTCCAGCTGTACTGTACTACTGTAAAAGGATATCATGTACTGTTAGAGTTTTGTCACTGAGAAAACTGCACATTCAGATTGATGTAAAGGCTCCCCTGAAGTCTGGGGAACTAAAAAGAAAGAGGAGAATGCTGACGTGTTGATTCTTGAATGCATACTATTAATAAAACAAGCTGCATTGCTCCAGCAGCCATGTGGCTAACACAAAGTTTGCCTGGCGTCACATGCTAAAAATGCTTTTGATGATAAATTTGCTCTGCTACCCTCAGCAGTTTTTAGTCTCTGAGGTACACTTCTGTCTCTGATGAAACTGAAATTCAGTGCCACTGGAGTTGTTCTGTGCCCAGAGAAGACTGGCTGAAAGGAATGGATGCTATGGTTTCCTAACAGTGTGTTAAGAAGGGAAATTATCAGGCTATGAAGCAGCAGTAGTACGCTTCCTGGGTTCCTAAAATATTTATTAAATGGATATCTAACACCTTCAAACAGAAATATACCAGTGTAGCATGAAATTCTTTGAGATAAAGCATGCTGGCCTAATGCAGTCCCTTGTGCAATACCAGATGATACAGTCAAGTGATTAAATTGTGAGGAAAACAAGCTGCTATTTCAAAGGGCAGAGTTTCTTATAGGAAGTGTGGTGTATCAAATGTACATCCTAAACCCTAAGATTTGCCCTGAAAGTAAGGTAGAAAAATCTGTCCACCCAAATAGCAGTATGGCTGGTGTTTTCAGAATGTGAGAGGTAAAACAGGAGATATCCACTGGGTAGCCAAAATTAATTCAGATTAATTACTCTGCTTTGAATAATGGCATATATCTATTTAGTCCCTAATGAACTAATTTTCTTGCTTAGTTTTTGACATAACCATCTTTAAATGCTTGTTTGAAATAATTACAGATATGTATTCAGGCTTCTTTTTTTTTTTTTATACAATGTTCTCAACTCTTAAATTACCATGTGCACATTTGTGCCTGTGTTCCTTAGCATTTGGAAGATACTGGATAATGTGAACGAGCTAGGATGTAGCTGGGACCAAAAAAAAAATAATGGCTATGTACATTTATTCAGTGAAGGTGCCTAAAGGCTTAGTGTTACTAATTGGCTTTATGTCATGGGGTGATTACTCGAGGAAGAGCTGTGCCTTCTCCCCATCCTGGTATGCCCCTCATACAGTTATCATCCCCACACTGAGAGGAGTAGAGAGATAAGGGCATGCCTTCATATAGAAGTATATGCAGAGGGAATTTCCTGGGCTAAGGAGAATGTGTTGAGCAAATGAAGGTAATTGTATGACCCCTTCATGCCACTTAGCTTCTAAATGTATATGTTGCTGAGCAATTACTATCTGGAATACAGCAATAGCAGATCATTAAAGCCAGAAATAAATGAATGAGCCAAATTGTTTAGATTTGCAAATTTTATGTAGTCTGCATGTAAGATAGTGAGTTACATTCGTAACAAGAATAAATACAGAACATATCACTGATATGTAAGACTAGTTAAATTAAACTACATAACAAGACAAAAGCACAAGACTGTGTTATATAAACCTAAAATTCATGTTTCTCAAAACCTCACACAAATAAATGCTGACATTATGTCAGCAAATCTGAGGTGTCCTGGACTAATTTATCAGGGCTAACAAATTGCCCTTAATCTTCTGTGGTTTTACTTTGTGGTATGAATAATCAACATTATATTATTATATCTATCCTAAGATACAACAGAACAGCATTGCTTTAGAGTACAAGGATATTAAATAGCTCCATCTCCTCTCCTTTGAGGACAAACTACTGGCTTCTGGCAACTGTTGTGCCCTGATAGCTTCCCTTCCCAAGCACTCCCTTTTCCCAAAAGTGCTTTATAAAAATTATGCCTGGAAATAGATATTTTTGAACTCACTTATGTAAGTTATCTGCAACTAAGATGTTGCTGGGAATTAGCTGCTTAAAAAAAACCCAACAAAACAAAACTGCAGCAAACCAACTAAAGGCTGTTGTCTTTCTAGGGTGTAGAGAGCTGCTTTAACTTTTCTCTATCTTTTAATTAACTGTGTAGCTAAGTGTCAGTTTTGGTGTGGAGATACTTGACTCAGACAGTTGTGTGTGTGGTTGTCCATTCCATGCTTCAGTTACACTCCTGTTCATGAGCTCTCTTAATGTGCAGCTGTCAGTTTAGAGAATACTTCTTGTAGCTTCTGATACAGTCTTGTGGGATCCACCTATTTTTTAATCCATCTGAATTTAATATGCGATGTTCTTCGCTTATGCTGTGTTTTGCACAATGAACAGCAAACCCAGCATGCGGAATAGAAAGTGTTAGGGCAAAAGACAATGAATATGGTCCTTGACCAATGAAGAGATACCAACGATCAGGAAATGCTCTGTGGCTGAGAGGGGTTGTGCAAACACTTTTATGACTTCTGTAGCAATGCCTACAAGCTACAGAGATGACTAAGTCGCTGCTATGCTTGCACTCTGCGGTTCCTTTTTTCAGAAACTATTTCTGACCCAAAGACATTATTTGCAGAGTACATCAGAAAGATGAAGGCTGGAAGAAGGGCATGCTGGTTACCTCAATTAAGTAGACAATGCAGAATGAAAGGATTTGTTCAAGCTCTTAAGATGGAAAGTAATACTGGGCAGCTCTCTGAGTTAGATGTAAACCTCTCTTTTCCTGAAATGTAATCAATGTTAGCCTTTTTTTTTTTTTTTTTTTTTTTTAAAGTTGCTTAAAGTCTGAGGTGTTGCTAGTGCTTTGAAGCATCTCCTATAGCAGTGTTTTGGTCATGTCATGGATAGCAAGTGAACTGGTGAAGGAGAGAAGCTGAAATAATGTAACCCTGTAACTTGCCTTCTTGTTTTTAGCTTGTAATATTCCAGCAGAAAATAGTTGCAAAGAACTTGTATACAGATGAGGTTTATGCAATGAGGATGTTAAAGTGGTCTTGGTTCTGCCTTTGAGCAAGGTTTGGTTTGGGCATAGGCTTCTGTGTAAAATATTACACCTGTGTTTTACAATGAGACTTAAGGAAGTGAACTGCAAAGAAAGCTTACCCCTCTGTTTTCCAGGGGCCTTTCTAATAGAAAAATGAGCTTTTTTTCCTCTTTATTTCACTTGTCATTTATAAATGTACCTTAAGTCTTTTATCCTTTATCTCCCCTATTTAATTGTAGAAAAAAAAGTTTCAGGGTAAGGGAGTGTCTGTCATAAGAAGAGCAGATCCCCAAATTTAGCTTGGACATTTAAGGAGTACTCAGCTACAAATAAACCTGTTAGAAACAAACAATGCAAGAACTCCTGGGTTTTGTAATATAACATAAGCATTTTATGCTTTTCTTAAGCTGGGGGAAGAAAAGAAAAAAGGAAGAGGTGCAGTTTTCCCCAGAATTTGAGAGGCATTAGCAGCTCCCTTTATTTTTTGGCATCATAAATGAGACGAATGCTCCCAAATAGCAGTGGGAGGTTAACAGTCACCAGCCTTAATCAAAAAATTTTAAATTTCAAATGTAATCTAGAGCTAAGCTGGGGAGAGATTTCAAAAAACTGTGATATCGAACAAAATGGCTGCAGCTTAGATGTCATAATTGGCTACTTTGTGTTTTATCATAACTCTTTTTCTATAGATGCTTTTGATTAAATGGGAAGAAAATGTATTTAAAACTTCTGCTGTAGTTAAGATTAAATATTATACTTTTATTGTATTTTAATTTCAAATAAGCTATTACATTTTTTTGAGTCACTTGCTGTCTTCCTATAGTACCTCCATTCTTGACGATACATTTACAGAAAATACCTTGGTACTATTTTTAGAATCAAACACTTTTAGTTCTGTTGATACAGAATTTGACAAATTTCGTGGGTTTGTAGCATCTTTAACACCTTGGATTTTAATGGTTCGATGAGCTTTAAATGAGGACCAATGGATAGTAATATGTTAAAAGCTCCTGCATGGTTTCCACTTCACTATCTTCTGTGGCTTGTGGACCAATGCCTCTTGCCACTGAAGCTGGCATGAATTTTGCTCCTGACTTTGGAAGGAGTAGATAAGAGTCCTCATAGCTCTGCTCAGATCTTGATATTTTCAAATTGCATTACTCAGTTCCTCACTAGAGGTTCTTTGCTTCTTCCAGAATTTGGCATGTTTGTACAAATAAAAAAAAATACATTTCACTTTGAAAATCAGTACTTGCCGTCAGGAGGTAAGTACTGGCCTCATGCAAATGAGAACAGCTCAAGCATTTAGCAAATCCATCTATGCAACTCTGTTCTCGTTATTCCTGCATTGCTGTAAGTAGTCTTCTACTGACAAATATTAAAGTGTTTCCATGCCATCTTCATGACTTCTCTTCCTCTGATGATCTGTGTGCAAATCAGGTTCTCTGCCTTACAAAGTAGAGATGACTTTGTAACCTTCTCTTCTCCTTACAACCCTTTTAGAATAACAGCTAAAAAAAGATGTGATGTGTAGCAGGAACGTGTTCCACATTACACTTATTTCTGTTAATCTCATCCTGTTAATGCTTGTTCAGAGTAAGACTGGCTATTAAGGGTGACAGCATTCTCTGAGACATAGAACAGGTGATGTACCTTTGTGATTACTGTGAAGGAGCTTAGTTTTAGTTGTGTGGTCTAATTATATTTTCCTGTAGATTTGGCTTGTCTATTACAAATAATCTTAGGTTGGCTTTTTTTTTTTTTTTTCTTTGCATTTAATGTAATTTCCTTTCTTCTCCCTTTTTTTCCTACAGCAGCCTCAGTTAATTTGTTAGTTTAGGTGTGGACACGGAGGGGTAGCTGTTTGTTGGATCTCTCCTATTGACATTTTATAGTTTGTCTGCCTTTAGGGAAGACTACAGATTCCATGTAAAGCATGTGAGCAAAAAAATGTTGCTGAGTCATTAAGTAAACATTCATCATTCTAACTACTGAGAGAGAGAATTGTTAGAATCTACGCATTGCCCAAGAGTTCATATCTCAAACAAAATTCCAGCTACATGATTTGCAACGTAGTGTGTTTTTTAGAGATAACATTTGCCTTTTATTTAAAACAAAACAAAAAACCAAAACAACACAAACAAACAAAACAAAACCAAAAAACCCCACAAACTATCTGAACACACCCATCTTTTAACTACTTTCTGTTGCTGGTGATTTATAAAGCTTAAGAATGTCTGAGTATAATTCTTGAAACAATAGAGCTGCTCTTACTTATCCTGAGCAGCACCACTCATTTCAAGAATCCTGATTGATTTCAGTGGAATTATTCACAGTCAGGGTCACAGAGTCTATCTCATTCTCTCCTTTATCCATCTCCCACTGTCTGCTAAATACAGAATCTCAGAATAGCTGAAGTTGGAAGGCAACTCTCAGCTTGCTTGCTCCAGCCCCTGTGCTCAAAGCAGAGGTACAGGACTCTGCATTTCCCTTTGTCGGATTTCATGACAGATCTATTTTCCCAGTTGTCTGGCTTATGGATGTTCCCCTGAAAGGCAGCACAACCATTACTCTCACTCACTCCTCCCAGTTTTGTAACATCTGTAAACCTTCTGAGGATACACTTTGTCTTACCATCTTTAATGAAAATGTAAACAGCATTAGCTCTGGTGTTGACCCCTGGAGAACATCACTAGTGACTGGCCGTCAGTTGGAGTTCATGTCATCTTCGAGCCTGACACTTCAGCCACCTTTAATCCACCTCACCACCCATTTATCTAGTCCATATTTCATCAGTTTGTAGATAAGAATGTTATGGAAGAGCATGACAAAAGCTTTCCTAGAGTCCCGATAGACAACACCAGCTGCTGATCTCATTGTAGAAGGTTATCACTTTATTCAACCATTATGTTTCACCTTCAGAAATCCACATTGACTACTTCAAATCATTTTTCTGGTCTTAATATGTTTGGCCACAGTGTCTAGGACTATTCCCTCCATCTCTGTCCCAAGGACTGAGGTGAAGTTGACCACCCTGTAGTTCTAGATCCTTCTCCTTGCTTTCCTTGAAGATAGTGGTGACATTTGATTTCTTCTTGTCCTGAGGAGCTTCCTCTATCACCATGACCTTTCAAATATAATTGAAAGTGTCCTTGTAATGACACCAGCCAGCACCTTTGGCATTTGGGCATGCATATCATCTTAAATACCTCTTAGCCTTTTACTGTTCTTACTTACAACCTGCAAGTAACACCAATTAATTAAATATATATATGTGTCAAACTTGCAATAACTATTTCACAGCCAACATTTTTTCCCTTAAAGACATATCTACCTTGATCTGTTCATCCATTGAGTTCTTGCTAAGTGGTATATCAGGTGTAAACTTTGATAAAAGTAACAGAAAAGTCAACTGTTTCTCTTACAGTGAAGAGGGAGGGGAGGTTGCATTTCTAATTTTATGGTGATAATTACCCTACTGTCATTATTCTGTCTCATGCTTCAGCATAGATTTATAGTGCTGATATCATATGCCTCCTAGGCTGGCTCTCTGAGAAGCGGATAACATTTTGTCTTTTTACAGGCCTTCAGGGAAGAGCTAATTCAACCAGGTCACTCATGATTTATGGGCATTTATCCTAATCAGCTTTTCTGACAAGCCTCCTGTTAGGATACCACTAGATTTAGAAGCAAGCAAAAAAAGAAAAAAACTAGTTTCATTTCTCATTCTGAGATATGCAGAACTTTCCAATTCAGAGTCTACAGCCTGAACGCTTGATAAAACTGAACAGTAAGTGCTTTGGAAAGGTAGATACCTACTTCTAACAGCTTACCAGGGCCACCAAATGTAGTGTGGAGCTTATTTTGGGGATGCTACTGAGAATTCAGGTGGTGCTTGAGGGAATATCTGTCTATTATAATTCCAAATGCAGCCTTTTTGGGGTAATTAACTCTTTGTAAATGTAAGGTAATGGAAGCAAAGGAATGAAATAGTCTGATAACATGCTCAGAACAGAATTGGAGGGTGCCTAATATTTTTCTTTTTCCCATTTTCTTTCAAGGAAGCAATTTTTAAAAATAATGTAAAAAACCCTAATCCATCATTGCACACTGAACAATTGCTGACTTTGAGGATACTTGGTAACTGTTTCACATGAAGCACATGAAGTGCTGCTGTGATGTTCTGAATGATCATTTGCCACCTGCACTTAATGATAGTTTTATTGTCTCATGTCCATGAGGCGTAGTATCTTCTGTGACTTTTTTTCTTGTTACTCCCTCCAAGAGTGACATTTAGAAGGAAGTAAATGTTCATTAAACTGAATATGTAGGTCTGATGTGTTGAATTACCTACATATGTCCTGAGAGAACTGGACTTTCCTTGTCAGGAATGTTCATGAGGTACAGAGGAAATGTATTGAACAGTAGTACCCCTGCCTTATTTAATGCTTCAATATAGATTGCTTCCCATGTACTTTTTTTTTAGGATCCAGCTTTTACTACTCACTGCAGCAAGAAAGACTTTTTATAAAAAAAATGGAGATAATTACAAAATGCAAATGTAAATAGCAAGGGTTAATTTATTGGTTTGAATGACGAGATCTAGTGAGCTTAAGGATTTTGTCAATATGGTTTATATCATCAGGCAAACTACAGTTTTCCTCAGATGTATCTGATATCTAACTTGGACAAGTTAAGCTCAACTTGAAGGATAAATTATTCATACTTTTCCTTTAGTTCAGAGTCTTTCATGTGCAACCCGTGACATTTACATGAACAAGAAACAATGGTTTATCTCAGGTGCAAAGAGCATTCTTGATATTCTGGAGAATGGTAGAGATTCACTGAATGGTGTCAGTGTTCTGTGAGCCTTGAAAACGAAGCATGGTCCCAGCTAGTTTCACTATGTCTTCATCACCAAGAAAGCCTGAGGTTTTTTGCTCTTCACACCTCCCTCCTGCTGATGATAGTCGGGAGTTTAAATACCAAGAAGGATATCTGGAATTTAGTGATCTGGAAAGAGGTTAACCAATGCTTCTGGGCAGCAGAAGTGATCATCCATTCAAACTTCTATGGCTGATGCTACTTATGTCAATGTTAGCCGTACTCCTTCCTTTAACCTGCATCTGAGGGCTTAGTTACTTAACAAAACAGGAGATCTTCATTAATTAATAAGAGAAAGGCTTTTACTAGCTGGAGCAACTTTTAAAATGGCAATAAGATCCCCTTACCTGACAAGAAAATTGGAAGTGAGTAAGCTCATGCAGCCAAATGAATTAAAAGCAAAAAGAATAATGAAGTCTGTATGGCCACGTTTGGAGACTGTGTATGGAACATAGTTTCACTGGAAGACATGTCCCTCCCCTGATTTGCATTGCCAGAAGATTTTCTAGTAATATTTGAGACATACACGTGATGGCATTTCACTTGTTTTCCAAAAAACATAATTGCTTTTGAGCACACACTTCAAAAAGTGTTTCACAGAAATTCGTGACTCCCACTCACTGCTCCAGAAAGGATGAAATATTTGGATTGATATTTATCTTTTTACTAAATATGTATTTCTCTGTTTTTTGGGTACAGTGATAAAAGCATTCTAAGTTTTTACAGCTTATGCAGGTTGAGAGTCTTACCACTGCATTTAACAGAAAAAGGGAGAGAGAATTAATAGGTAGCTATCTCCAAGCTCAGTCCACTTTCAGAATATGGACTTAATTTAGTAATGCTTTTTGTATATGAAATTTTCATTTACATTTAGAACTAGCTTCCACCTACCTTTGTTCATTGTCATAAAAATAATTGGTGACATGAAAAATGAAGTGTTTTTTACCTTGTGAGCCAGTTAAGCAAACATTTCCTACTGGCAGAAGTTCATGTTTGTCCCTGATGGAAAACCCTTTCCTCCACTGTTCTCTGTAGTTAGGAGCTTTCTTTTACTAAAGAAATAACAACCCAGCATGCTACAGTCCAAGGACTGCCTTAGGGCAACCTAAATATTCATTCGTAGGAAGAAAGAAAGAAAATTGGCAGGTGTTCAGAGTATAGTTAATGCCCGAAAGCATAGCTTTGCAGCTCAAGAAAAATTAGTGTCTCATTATAAAAATATTGATGTGAATCTTTAATATCATAAAATCCAGGATTGTTCAATGCCAGAATTGTGATTCAGTCCACCAAAAAGAAATGAATCACCTAGAAGTTGTGGTGACAGATTTATGCTCAGAATATTTATATCACAGTTGTGATTGATGCACGAATGTAGACAGATCAGTTTGTAGATTTGCCAATCCTATTTCTCCATCATTGATTTCAGGCTTGTGTTCACTATTGTGGAGCTTGAGGTGTCTTGAGGTGCATTCCGAAGCATAGAGTGACATTCTGTTAGTAGATTTATCTGAGAAATTGGCTGTAAATTATTAGCAATCTTATCAACGCCTTTTATTCTCAATTGGAGTAGCTCTTAAAAAATGTTATGGAGGAAGCCTGCCCTCCAGCTAGCAATAAATGAATCATTTGTAGGGCATGTAACTGAGCAATTGTGCATATGCTTAGTGGAGCAACCAGCAAACATCATTCCAGGTAGCAGAGCAGCTCCAGCTGGACTGCTGCCAGAGCTCCTAACTCCCTCAGACAAAAGCAGTTGAGAGGTTACGCCTTGATAGACATGTAATTATGTGCGTTGGACAAAATCCCTCTTCTGCTGAAGTCAGTGGCAAAATTCCCATTGATTTCTCTGGAAAGCAGTAATCTTGTTTCATACACCCAGCCTAGATATATTATCTGTGACCATCCTGTCTGAGGTTACCCTAATGTTTCAGGTGTGCACTCATGATGATGACAGTTTCTGGTTTTGAAGTTGCTAAGACAAGGAGGGAGGCATTAAGCAATTGTGCTTTTGGTTTTTGCTATGGCATTCTCTCTGAGTAAATCTGATTAAGCTCCCAAAATGTTTTTGCAGGAGAGGAAAAGGCTCTTTTGGTCACCTGGCCCAAAGATCACTGGATGCTTTTGGTCTTCACATCAGCCTTTAATAACCCACTTGTCTGATATTTTGTGCATCCATGTTCTTTACAAATCTCCAGCCTGCAAATTAAATCCCCTGTAAAATATGTTTGAGAAATATCATGTGAAGTGGTGTGCAGTCTCATAATTATGATCCCATATACTGAGAGCAAAAGAAACTGAGAGCTTTCTCATGTGTACATGGGAAATTGTTTATCGCTTGTTGCTGGAAATGTCTTGATCAAGGAAAGCTTTAAGTTTGAAAGCATAGTTCTAGAATAAGGTTCAAATAAGAGTTCAAATTAATTTTGAGGTGAAAATGTGTTTTCTAGTATGAGGTAGAAACTATGCTACAGTTAACTCTTGTTTGCTTAGAAAACACGATTGGAACATTATTATTCATTTTGAATAGAGAAATGCATTCAAGTATAATGAAATACCTTTATGTGATTATAAGCAGAATTGTTCTGGACTTGAGTATAACAGAAAGAACTTGTCTTCTTTCTAGAATGGAGTCACTGGTCCAAATAAAACAGAATGCATTTTTAAAAATGTATATTGTGGAACATGGACATTTTCTTGAAGTGTGAATTTTCCATGGTACCTGGTTACTGTTTACCATAGCCAGCCAAGGAAGATGTCTGTGGTAAGGATTCGGGTGTGCTAGCCACTAAGCGGTATTTAGGCTGGTAGCACTATTAATGGAATAAAGCTTTTGCTCTGTGCTAATATGGTGTTGACATAGCAGGAGTCTGGTTGAAATGTAACAGTGGCATGGAAGAGGTAGCATTTGTCAAAACCTGACACAAAGCTTCCCTGTGAGATAGTACTCCTTTCCCCCTTCCCCTCTTTTCTTCTAGTGCTTAGACAGGAAAGTTGCTCTGAAAAGTGATTGCCTAAAAATGGCTCCCTGTATTTATAGTCTCAATAGGTACCAGGTCAGCTCTGCTTGTATACTACACATCCTACAAATTCATCCTGGAATCTGCCAGGCCAGGGCACTTGTATTGGCTCAGGCATTAACACCTACAAAGATTTTGGGGTCTGTCTGTGCAAGAATTACATTTCCACTAATGTTCAAATTAGAATAGGCTCAAGTTTTGTTCACCACCAATATCAGTACCAACTAGAGACATATACTTCACCCACTTTAAAAATAGATTTGAAGCCTAAGTTGAAAAGGAATTAAATTTTAGCTGCATGGTTCCAAGCAGATTGTTAAGGGAAAGTATCTCAACAAAGGGCTGAAAGTCAGTGAGTTTACCAACACTTTAGCTTTACAGGAGCCATCGTTATCCCTGTTTATTTATATCGGTCAAGACTTGAGCCGAATCGCTCCTTCATTCTTTAGAAAACAGCTCCTGTCCTGAAAGTAGACCAACCTATACAGACAATAGCCCCAAATGTAATTTTCTGGTCTTCTCTGGATTTATATCCTGGAGTGAGCCCACAGGAATGAGTTCCTTAGTATGATAGACACAATAGGCAATAAAAGGTATATACAGGGAGACACACAAAGAAGTGTACAGCTTTATGAGGCAGCTTCAAGAGCAATATTTATCTAACCTGAGAAATGAGTTGAAGGCTATCAGGAGCACAGAAGGGCATTTGCAATGGCAGCCAAACTGAGAAAGACAAACAATTCAAGTAAAGCTTTTGATCTATCGAAAGAAAGAAATAAAGTTTCATGAAGAACAGGTGAACAAAACATTTTTTGTGCTTCCTTTCCTTCAAGCATTGAAAAGAATGGAAAAAATTATGGATACCTGGATTTCTTTATAAGGAAATACACCACAAAATATTTTTAATACTGGTTCAGTTAAAACACTACTCTTTTCCTTTGTTTTATGATATGGACTGTGTTTGCCTATTCCCTGACTTCCAGGATACTTTTTTTGGTTTGTTGTTTATGGTTGTTGTTGATGTTGTTTGTTTTTTTTCCTACAGAGGGTAGTCATGTATGAATTCAGTTGTACATTAATTCTAACAATCAAAAGCTAGCATTTAAACCAAAATGGGACATAAATGTATAAAGATATTCAGGAAATACACTAAGCAGGGAAGCTGTCCTCTTTCCTGAAGCCACCTGTGTCTAGTAGCTATGACATGTATTTCCTAAAAAACATCACGGATCTGGAGTGTTAAGGATGAAGGATAAAGCAATAGTGACTTAGCTCTAAGTTCTGCTATGATCTCAGTGGTGACTCAGTTCACCTGTGAACAGCGTTTAATTCAAAATTAACATTGACTCTGAAAATGAAATACAGTCTGTAATAGACAAATATTAACACCTAAGCTGTTTCAAAGTCTAGAATGAGCACCAGAATAGTTATGGAGTTTTTAGATACAGCGTTGATCATGTATACTGCGGAGAGGTTATTTTTTTGCTATTCTTTAACAGTCCTGGCCTGTGTTTGGGGGGGGGTGGGGGGTGGTGTAGAAGAACAAATCTTTTAAAAAAGAACCTTTCTGAAATGGGAGTTGCTATAGAAAAATGAAATATACCAAAGTTTCTCATATGTCAACGTTTGAATTATTGTGGGCTTATTGGAAGGAAACACAATTATAAGAGAAGTTTCCTGACCACAGCGCCTAATTTTTTCTATTAGCAGTGATGATTCATCTTCACCTAAACCATCATTTCTTCATTTTTAAATAATCAAGGTCACATACTGAAAAGAACAAGAAAAATGTCATTTGACATCCCACTTCTTTAGGGGGAAATACAGTGAAAGACCTCTATTCAACTGTGTAGGAGAGGAAAAATGTACAGATAAAAAAGATACAGCAATCCTGCAGTACTACTAGGTAAATGAAGCTAGATTGAGCCTTTTCACCCTCTCAGTTTATTACAAACTCTTAAAATTGTTTAAACAGAGGAGATTTTTGGCATGATTTTCTCAGTTCTCAAGGAGAGCTACGTGGAAACATATCCTAGATAAGGGCACTAGCAGTGGTCTCTGAAGTGGGGTGCACACACAACCATCCATTGAGGGGTTGGGAAGAAAATATTTTTTGTACCATTAATAAAATATTTTTTAAAATAGTACTTATTTCATCTTTATCCCATTCACACTTAATTTCCATTTCTGTATATGTTTTCATACTGTAAATAATGTAGTAGTACAGTAGTAAAAGTATATTTTTCATAAATAAATATATATATGGGATTGCATACTCAAAAATTTTTACTGATAGCAGTGTATGGTCAAAACCAGTTTGGAGACCACTGGGCTGGAGAACGATTATCGACATGATAGTTCCACGGTGGATATAATTTGTGATCATATAATTGACTGGTGCTATTGATCATGCATGGTTGCATGAGGAAACAGTGTAAATGGAAATAAACCAGAACCAACACCTATAGAGTTTACCGAAAATCTCCTGTTGATTTTTAGAAGGTGTGATTAAAGATATTAGAAAGGTGACAGAAAGCTTAGGATCCAAGAAAGTGATTTTCAATTCAAAAACATGAAGCAAAGCAGTCTTAGGAAAAATTATCCAAATAATCAACAACCACTGGAGAAACCTTGTAAATCAGTTGTGCAGATGGAGAGTTATTAGGTAAGGGCGGGTGGACTAAAAGTTGATACAAGTAGGGACAAATGGTGAAAGATTTTGAGTAGTACTGTTGATGCATGCATTATGAAATAGTAATTAATCATTTATATTGACTTGGCTCCAGTATGACAGTGTCTGGAAAAATGCATTTTTTCAGGATATTGCTTTATCAGAAAGATATGAACACCAAAATGGAAGGAATTTAGCAACAGTAAACTACTATGAGAAAGATCACAATAACGAGACTATTTATAAAAATTAGAAGAGTTATTAAAACTCTACTGTCTGTCTTGCATATTTACAAAATGGAGGAGGAGGACACAGAGGAAAATGGTGAGGTGTTAGGACTTAAAATATTCTGAGTGCTTCAGTGAAGAGAGGGAAAATGAGAGTAATGTTAAGCAAAGGAAAATAATTATTGCTTCTAGATAAAATTCTCGGTGATGGCACAGTAATGATAATTTACTTAAATTTCAGTGAAGTTTATGGTGCTATGTGTTTTCCAAGCACATAGAAAGATATTTCAGAGTTTAATGTCTCAAAGATTGGACAATAGCTGTAATAACACAGGTTTCCAAGAATAATAGAGAGTCTGAATAGGCCACAGAGGTTTAAACAGTTACATGTTATCTGGCCTCCTCCCAAGCCATTTCAAAGTTCTTGGGTTTCCAATGCCCAGGTGCATCTCCTATCATTTTATGGGAAGTGCAGACTTGTCTTGCCACTGGATTATTTTTGTATTCTTGATTATGGTATTCATGGATGAAAAATATGATAAATTCACAGTCAGGTTATTTAAATGATGGCTTTTGTCATGGAAGAAGTACAAAAAGCAATCCATTCTTTCTTTTGAGTGTGCAGACATACTGTTTTGTTTGGTTATGACAATATGTAGATACTGGGGCAGCCTGTAAACACTTCTGAATAGTAAGGTCAGAAAAGAGGTTGTCATCAATGGACTTGATACGAATAAGGTGAAGCACCTGTGTAATTGTTTCACAGGACTGGCACTACTATTCTTTTTCTAGAACGTTGTTTTCCAACTACCTTGACATTGAGAATTAAGGTCAATTATTTGTCTTTCTTTACGCTTGAGAAATCCATTGCTGTTTTTCAAAGAACAGTTGATTTCTGTTGTATTTTTCAGCAAGAAAACAAAACCATTTAAAATATGAAGTGAAGAACCTGAAGTGAAGTATCTTTATAAAATGAAATAATTGTTTTCTAGTGCACTAAAGTCATGCCATTTCTTACTATTGCACAAATTCACAGAGCTGCACGAGAACAGCTGTGTATGGTTTAAGGACTTGTGGCTTTTGTCATGTACTAGACAAATTTAGACAATAATCAAGCCTAATTTTCTTCTGCCAGCAATTCCTCTTTATCCCTTGAAATAAAAGCTGCCTCCCTACACTGGGGAATGCCACATACCACGAACCAAATCAGCTTATCTTCTGTGGTTCCTGTGTCAACTCACTAAAAGCATTCAGCAAAGTATATCTCAGAAAACTGGTGCTCTAATGCTAGTGATCCCAAGGTGTCAGTTGTCTTGTATTGTTATGTTGCAAATGTTGCCTGTCTTAACAGACTTCCGTAATTACAACATCCTTAAGGCTTTTTAGGATGTAAGATGACAAGATTCACTGTGACATGATTCTGATCTCGGGATACAGATACTCGGCTACAGGAAATTCAGTTTAAACATAAGAAAAAAACTTTCAGGGTTTTTCGGGATGATCGAACACTAGGATATGTTGCCCAGAGAGTTTGTAGAATCTTCATCCTTGGAGATACTTAAAACCTGACTGGACACAGTCTTGAGCAACTTGCTGTAGGAAACCTTGCTTTGCCCAAGGGAGGTTGGCCTAAATGATTTCCACAGGTCCCTGCCAACCCCAGCCATCCTGTGATTCCATGAAAAAGCCAAGCATTTCCAGCAACCAAATATTCTGTTCTACCAGATTTGTAGTTTCAGGGACTGTTCTGTTTGAAACTACACTGAAAGTTAATAAATCAGAAGAAATGTCAATCCATAGTTTGGCTCCAGTTGAGTGATGCTTGTGTTTTAAAGGGCTCAGCTGGTTAAGACAGATCTGTGGTAGTTGAATATGATATGTCTGGTCTTCAAGTTGCCGTGTCTTTTCTTTTTCCTAAACATTTTGCTTTCTTTATCTTGCACAAGGCAAACTACTGTAGCATTAATGGAATAAAATTTCTGCCCTGTGATTTCAAATATGCATTACTTCCATAGCTTAATAGTAAAATCAGTACAGATTGTAATTATTTAATTGCTGACAACTTGATCAGTTTGAGGAACATACTTCAGAAATCCCCCTGCCATTGCATAAGATGACAAATCCCCACAATTTAAAAAAAGCATGTCATCTTGTAGTATAATTACACTGTCCCAGAGCAATTCCCATTCATCTTTAAGCTTTTTTTTTTAACTAAAAAAAAAATAAAATGGACTGTACACGATTGCTTCCCAGGAACTTTTGAACTCATGAGACAGTTGGTAGAGGGCAGAATTTGTAGACATTTATTTTCTTACAGGTTTTGTGGGAAAGGGAAGCTGGATAGAGTAGAAAAACATAATAAATCATTGTTTACTAAGGGTCGAATCGGCAGAATTGAACTGTTGTTCATGCTGCATGGAAGCAGCTGGTGTGCCAGTCGGAAGGAGGCACTGGTTGGCCAGCTATTACATGTCCTCGGTTTGGTCTAGCACAGATATGGAGATACATGAAAAAGCTGGATTTCCTGTAGCAGGTGAGGGAATGGCAGAAAACACAGAGGCTTTATTTGTCCTAGTGCATATGGAATAAATTGCCTAATGTATTGATCCTTATTTCATCCCTAGAAATAAAGAGCAATACTCTGATTTTACAGGTTGGAAGTTTAGAAGTTTAGGCACAGGTGAATGAAATCACCCTGTTAAACTGGTTATGTTAAGTGGTTATGTGCTACAAAGCAGGAGACTGAACCCCAGTCTCCAGAGTCCCAGATGACCGTCAGAATCACTCAGCAGAGCTCTAAATATTTCTGATGGAAACAACCTCTCAGCCACAGCTAGAGCCTCATTTGGATGGTAATTCCATCCAGTTGTACTCAAGTTCCATGTTTTTTTAATTCCACATAAGTATAATGTTTTTGTAGTGGTATTGTTCAGATCTGGGCTGATAGAGGTCTCAAAAACATTTTTGAAAATTGTATTTCTGGAAATGAGCTGCATTTTTAAATGGAGACTGTTAATTCTTCCTAAAGGATGAGTTTGTCTGCCTAACCTATTGCTGGTGCACCATGAATTCTTCGTTGTGTGATAGAGAAGTGAGAGCTAGTTAATGAAATAGGTCAGTCAGCACCTATTAACATTAAAATCTCATTTAGATTTATAGATCCCCTTGAGAGTGCTTTGGCATGCTGGGTTTTATACTGCTTTTCAATGTTTGGAACCAAGGTTATTTCATCACTCCCTTTGAAAGCCAGTAACAGCACTGAAAGGATGAGTTAGGTGTCACGGTGCATGTAGATTATTGCTGCTACATCTGAACTGCTGTAGAAACTCACACCATGCTCCTCAGGCTCTTTTAACTCATAGCAAGTCTCTAAAAAGGTAGAAGAACTGTGAAAGACTTCTGTTGTGGCTGCAACACAACTTCCTCCGCTTCTTTCCCGTCTTCCAAATGGCTCCATCACAGAGCTCCAACCTTCAGATACCTTGCATGGCATTGCTGGTGGTCAGTTATCAACATAGCCAGCTAAGGCTCAGATGTTGAAAGGAAATCTGGTCTGCATTATGCTGTCAGCAGACAGTAGGGGCATAGGCTTCAGAAGGCGTAGCCACAATATTTCCTGTTTGAGGCTTTTTCTCCCCATTGTATGTTTTTTAAAAAACAGTTGTTAAGATGGACAGAGAAGAATAATGATGGGACATATTTGCGAACTCTTCTGTGTTAATCAAGTGTGCAAGTTAGACCAGGGCATACTGGCTGTGTTCCCAATTCATACATATTCAGGTGGCCTGTGTAGCTGCAGAAATGTTTGAAGAAGCATTTTTATAGTGTGAATGCAGTTGTGCCATAGTCATCCACAATTTCTGTGAACCTAAACAATTGTTTCTCTCTGGTAACTGGGAATTTCTCTTTCTGTATTCCTAACAGAAAGACATAATTACCATAAGGTACCTGTTTGCTGCTTAGCTGACCTTACTTGACAAAACAAACGTGTGAATCACAGGCAGAGGTTTCTGTGTCACCTTTCTCAGGATATGAATTCTCCTCCTTACATGAGCGGTTCTATTTTAGTCCGCTGTAACCTATATAGGCGTGTAAATTCTGCAATCACAACACCATGATACATCTACTGAAGAACACCAGGTACAGTGACCAATATCTCCTGTTTCCAGTTTGTGCACTTGTCTTTTCTGCATGCATGTAGATGACTTCAGTTCTGTTTTAGTAGATGCCAGGGTTTCTTCTTTCTTTAAGCCTATATTCTATTAGAAAACTGAGATAAAAATCCCCTTTTCCCGAGCATTAAAGGTAATGAAGTTTTTATTGAAGTCTTGGATTTCTTTTAAGTTTCATCCTCTGTTCTGAAATGTCCCCAGCAAAGCTCTGATTCCCATGCAGATGAATATGTGGTGAATAAATGTATTATTACCTGTAATACCCATCCCTGGTAGGCTTGGTTAGTGCTGCATCCTCCACCTTGGAACTGTGGAAGAGATTTAGATTGCTGAGCCTGTGCAGCTGAATGAGCTGAAGTTAAGGGTCTCAACAGGCGCTGAGGTGGCTTCTTCCCCAGGGAGGGCAGCCTTGCAGAGACTCTTTTCCAAAGAGATGTACCTCTCTATTCTGTAAGAGCCAATGTTTTCTAGGGGATTGTCCTCTACATGCTGCACTATTGTACATTGCGTTGGCAGTTTATTTTTACCTCTATTGCCAAATGACAGTTTCTGATATAAATACCCACTTGGGTGTTTAGTGTGGAACATTTAATCTTGTTTGATGTTGTTTTTTTTAATAATAGGATATTGATACAAGTAACTACATGACTTCCTGGAACAAAGGACTGTGTCTTATTTTGTTACTTGATCTCAGTGAAAGCATAATAAAAATCTTTTTCCGGTTTCCAGGAGAGTGGAAATGTCAGGTTTTTGGCATTTTCATATGCCACATGGAAGAAACTCCAAAAGGTCTAAAATTTCAAACTTAAAATAGTCTGTTAGAGGGAAACACAATACTATACTACCTTTTCTGATCAGGATGCATGCTTGTATTTTTAAATCTCTTTTCTTCTTTTTCTTTTCTTTTTCCCTCACTTCTCTAAAGGTCCAAATCAGTGTTCTTTTCTCAGCAATCCTGATAATTCCTTTTTTGCATCTAGTAACTGTTCGACCTTTCAAACTGTGTAGCATGATCCTGCCTATTCTTTAACAATCGAGAATTTATTAGAAATACCTAAGCTTAATAATGCAGAATCATATTGTTTCATGTTTCTTGTTCATAAAGATTTGTTATAATAATCTGTCATATATAGAGAATCAGACTAGAAACTGATAGATCTTGTCTTTCCGTCTCTAAAAAGTTCAGCAGTACTGCGTAGAAATGCTCTTTCACTTACTTCTATGCCATAAATCTATATGCTATACTGAAAAAGTAATTCAGAAGACCAAAGAGGAGGCATCCTATTTTAGGCCAACAAACCAAAATATAGTCTTTAACCTGATACATATGTAAGAACAGTTCTTGCTTCCTTTCAAACATGTTCCACAAAGTACTTATAATCATACAGATTCTAAAAGTGTAGTGATGAAACATAAATCTTTGATTCTTTTTTTTTTCATACTGTGTTTTTGCTAAGAGTAGTTTGATTTCCAAATGAGGAATGAGGGTCTTAATCACAATTAGCATACTTGAGAGTGTTGTCAAATGCTAGGGTTATCTTTCGTATATTTTAAGAACTAGAAGCCATAGAGCTAAGTGATAGGACTAGGTACAATTTCTGGAGTTTGCTTTGCTGAAATTACAGGTTAATGTTACCTGAATTTGCAAATTGATTTGAATTTGAGTTGCATGAAATGTTTACGATGAAACTTGAAGCTGAAATTATATCTGGTTTGAATATTTGAAAGAAATGCTCAGTCTGTGTGCATACATTTCAAATGAACCTGAGCTGAATCATGCGTTTGCATTGAAATGTGAAGCATCTACCTTCAGCTCAAAACGAAGGCACGTTTAGCCACCCTTAATAAATTTCACGCTGAGTTTTGAGACACGTTTGAGCCTAATTCAGGGAACAAATCTCAGCTGACATAAGATGGTATTGTTCCACTGAAGTATCTATATGGACACTGAAAGCTGGTACTCATTTGTACCAGCTGAGAAACTGCTTCAACGTATTGAAAAATGCGTTCACAGAAGCACATGTGAACATGTGTGTACAAGTAAATGTTTGAAGAAATTTCTGTGGTAAAATCTCATGTGTTTCTCTCACCACACAAGCTTAAAAATGCTATTAAAAAAAAAAATTTTTCCATTTTTGTCTGAGTGTATTAGAAGAAGTATCGTCCCAGAGACACCACAGTAGAAATTGAACTTCATGGCCTAAAAGTGTCTTCAGATTCCTTCCTGCAAGAGCACGTGGACTGCCTGCTGTCAGCCAGCTATGCCAACAGCTCCTAGTTGGACTGGAAAAGGCGAGCTGTTGGCACACTGTGCTGGGGAGGAGCTACTAGTTGGACCTAGCAGTCAAATGACTTGAAGTTCCCATTCCTGAGCAGAGGCTGACTATTAAATGTGTTGCAAATATTGCTGTGATCCTTTATAGGGCCTCACACACAAATACACAAATGTACAAAATAGCACCCACCCCACATTGTGCACAGTGGGTATGTGACAGTGTGACCAGTGATTCCAGAGTCTTCTCAGGAACTATTTCAAAGTTATACTTTATAAATCTGCAGTCTTATGCCTTCATTTGCAGACTGGTTGCAATGACATGATGATGGTAGAGTTGGTAACCAATGAAAATCACCTGGCATCATATGCTGAACTGAGGTATCCTCCATTCTCTATATACCTAAATTGAGCTCCACTGTATCAGGATTAATTTTCTTTCCCTAACTCTCTCTAAACTCTATCCTCATTCTCCTGGCTGGACACTGAGAAAACCAAGAAGCCCTTGGGAGAAGTAGACCCCAGAGGGAGAGCTCCTGCATCTCTCCAGAATGTCAAAGACAAGCAAGACTTCTTTATAGCTGTACACATGCTCACAGTCATCTTACAGTTGGACCAAGGGGACTAATTAGCAATTAAAGGAGATATTAAATCCGATAAGTTTTCATAGAAAAAGCTGTCATGATACAATGTCCTGCTTTGCTGCCCAGAGACAACGTGGCACTCTGCAGCAATACTGTTAGATTAGGAGGAGATGCACAGATTCAGTTACTTTGGCAAATGAACACAATATATCTCACTCCATTTATTTTGAGAAACACATCACGTAATGAATTGTTTCTTTGTGGAGTCATCCAAATAACTCACAAAAGGCCAGAAACAAAATCATTAAGATTTATATAATCTCTATCAATGGTCCATTTACAAATGGTAATTTAGGAGTTAATAAGTGACAAATAGATGTTAAATACTTATTACAGAAGCCTGTTGAGAACATAAGTAAATCTCTGTTGTGGAGTCTTATAAAAATTACTCATCAAGCTGGTGAGTGATCAGCTCGTGATTGAGCTCATAAAGTTTTTTTTGCCTAGGTTTTCATGGTGTGTTTTAACATTACTTTTTCAATATTACATCCAGTTATTTCTGCAATGAGGCAAATGGTACAAGCTAATAGCTAATAAAAACTAGTCCAAAAAGATAAAAGAATCCCTCACAGATTTTGAATGTGAGTTTAACCCACAAAAAGCTACAAAATCTAAAGGCTTAGGCTGCTTTTGGCCAAGGAGTTTGGGTGCAGCTCTGTCTTGGGATCTAACTCGTATAAAAATGTTGAGTCCTTAAACATTTTGAGTCCAGGGCTCAAGTGTTGTAGTCCTTCTGGGTCCTCCTTGCAACAGGGCAATAACAAATAACAATAGCAGTGGATGTCAGAGCTCTGATAGATGATGATCTAGAGTGCCCACTACCCCCCATGCTTGTCCACTTACAGCACTGGTCACATCCCTACCTGGGAGACACACTTTATATGAAATAGGTGAGTGGTGGTGTTGCCAAGCAGCACTGCTTCCTAATCCACATAGTCCAACAGGCCATTGCTATCCATGCAGAATTCCTCAGTCTGGCCATATGTTATCCTGTTGCTGCTGTAATATTCTGATTCATGTATGATACGCTGATAAGAAAGTCCTAGATCAGGAACTTCATGCCGTTTCACCAGCAAATTTCTAGGCAGCTTTACTTTACAGAAGAGGGTGTTGCTAAGGCAATATACTGCAGTCTTCTTTGTGTAGTGAAGTCTCTATTTGGACCATTAGTGTAGCAAACTTACGAAAGAGAAAATTAGATGGAGACATTAACCAATAGGCCAGGTGTGCTAACAGCTGCAGAGAAGAGTCTTGAAACATCTAAAGATAGTCCCTCTGTACTTTATAATGTGAATTACATCATGCTGCCCCTTCTCAGCCTCCACCAATACTGACACTATTCAAAATATCAGGAGCGGAATAAAGTTCCTCCTCTCTGCTGTGCATCATATATTCCCTTTAATTTTATTTTTTTTCACCTCTGTGGATGTGGGACATTTTTGGGGTACTGGATGAATCTGCCTGACCTGCTAGTGTATCTCTATATGGACAGCTATAAATGTTTGGGTTTTATTGTGGACTTTGGAAAGATCAATTGTTTTTTCCTTTTTGGATGTCACCAGTCAATTTTATAATCATAACGAGACACTCCAGGCTGTACTTTGTTGCCCATAATCACAGTCTTTCTGAAGTTGTAGACACTCATCTATCTGCTTTGGGTCTCTTATTCCAGCCCAGGCATGTGGTTGTGACCGCACAGCAGGCCTCTTGGTTTCCAAATCTTGCATACCCGATTAGGTTTGTCCTTAACCTTCTTTGGAAGCACCTGCAAGTTTTGCCAATGTACAAAATCAAATTACAGTTGTCATATCATTCTCATTAGTCTGTGTCCCAAAACAATTTGGGATACTAATAGAAATGTAGACAGTTCAAATTTGATAAAGGTTTAATCTGGGTGATTTTTGAATTGCTTTACTAGCAAACAAGACTGAAATAAGCCAAGATGCATTTTCTCCATCTGAATGAATATGATACTCCCTCCAGGACGGTTTTGATTTTTGAGCAGTTTGATTCCTGATTTATATGTCATTCTCCAGAAATAAATGTTAGGCCAAAATTGACAGTTGCCTTGGTTTTAAACTGTCATGTTTCTAGCAAGCAGCCAGTCTTGCTTGGCTGACTCTATTAGCAATCTTGCCAGGATCTCAAGCTTTAAGGATCAGAAGAGTCACTTTAACATTCCTGCGTGTATTGTAAAGTAGTATTTGCTGAATGCTGCCTGAATTCATATCTTCAACTGCTTTGGTTTGCTTTTATTTTTAATTCTTATAAAGTGAATTCACATTTCTTTTCAGAAATGTTCTAACCATAAGCTTGGCTAATGTTCTGACTAAGATGCACTGATGAGTATCTGCCATAGAATTATGGTTTTCAAATGCAAGGACAAGATCTGCTTTCGGAATCAGTTGGTCACCGAGGTTTGTACCCGGTTGGGATTTCTCTGGAAGGGTGTATGTATCACAAAAATACAGAATGCCTTTGGTGCAAATGACACCTGACTCAGGGTAGCAAGTCCCTTCCCATGTTCCACACAACCAGAGGGCATCTTTCCTCTCAGTGAATTAGACAAAAAAATGGCTAGTTTGAATAGATTTTAAAAAGAGAAATCCTCACAATATTTTCTGTAGTCTAAAAGGCATTTGTGTTGGTTCTGAACCTCCCATAACTCCTCTAAATCTAACCTGCCCTTCATGCTGCCAAGGGGATTCAGCTTGAAAATTTCTAGTTTTATTATTCCAGCTGTGGAAGATTGAATTAACATCACAAGTTTTACAGAGCTTCTTGGACCGAAAGAACTAAGTCAAATACCAGTTTTATCAATTTGCTTTGGAAAATAGAAACACTAATTATTTATGGGCTTGTGCAGTATTTCATGACATGCAATTTCATTTCCGACAGGTCACACATTTATATTAGTGGGGATGGGATTTGCAAATCCAGAGTACTAATACAAGCCCCTTCACACCAAAAAGCTTGGATGATTGATAAGGATAAAACTTTGATTTTTCCCTTTCTGATCCCTTCTCTCACAAGTTTTAATGAATTATAGATATGTTCATGCCTGTGCACAAGAGAGTGCATACTTTCTTCAACCATTTTCATTATGACTTTCATTGAAATGACCTCTACAATATAGATTTTTCAAAGGGAATAAAACAGAAAAAAACTTTCTGTAGATATATTGCAACGATGAGGTCTTTCCATCTTAGCCTGCTTCTCTTTTTTTCAGGTAAAATACTAAAATACTTCAAACAACACTGGGACACTGAGGGGAAAAATTGTTATTTTTTTATGGTGTTGTTTTGTTTTTTTTTCATTTCAGGTATTCTGACCTCAGCTAGAGTTTCTGTCTTCCTTCTGACACCAGTCTTATTTATTAGAAGGATGGTATAAGTAGATGTGAAACCAGTGTGTGAAAATGTTACCTAGTAATTAAAACGAGATCACTAAACAATTCTCTGCTGAACTTTGAGGAAACAGTTTCATATGATTATATTTTTTCTGACATAAAATTATATCTCATATGATTTAAATGACTCTATCCCTTCTTCCATTTGTATTAAGTGTGACCTGCCTTAACTTATGCAGTACCTTGTCCCAAGCTAACAACAAACAAATAAAAAAGAGCAAGAATGTTATCTTTCTAAAGGTCATGTCTCTTATGATTAATGTGTTGTTTCAAACACAAATATCACTTAGCAATTATAATGTGAATGCAACAACCAAATTTTTTAAGAGAGAAAGGGCTTGCTTGTGTCTTTATTTAGACTTGTGCTACCCAAACCCATTTGGAGAACGAATGTTTCCCATAGGCATCCACACTTCATTCACAAATCAATCCAAAAAATTGTAAAGGCCATGGGTTCTTTTATATTTTCACGCTGCAACCTGTGATTCCACCCTGACATTTCTAGTCTGCCTTAGATGGCTGACTTCTATGTTAGTTTTTATACCATTGTTAAATACACAGTTAATAATGTGGAAGGTGAAGGGTGAGTGCTTATAGAATATGGATGAAAGCAGAAGGTGCTTTGTGTCTTTGGTAATTACTTTCTTTTTTCTCTTTTTTTACTTTGTGTGCAGCCTGAAAGTGCTGCACAGCTGTCCCGAAATGCCAACTGTCTGTCAAATCATCCATCAAGGGTCAATCAAAGATTCACTTTGACAGATAACTATGGCTTAAAAGTAATCTACCTTAAATTTCATAACACTGAATTGAGTGCTGGCTGTAAAGTGAAACACATATGACCAGTGTGGAATGCAAGGTTTGGTTTCCTACTTATTTCATACCTGCTTTATTTACTCTCTCTATTACATATACTAATGTCATAAATTAATTTGCTTGCTCTTTCCAGATCATGTGAATTGCCTGCACTATACTAGAAAAGACCACAGTGGTGTAAATGTTACTAATATTAGTAGTCAAAGGAGCACAGCCTTGAAACGTAGGCGTCATGGCTCTGTCCTGCTTCTGTGTGACCTTAAATAAATTGTTTGTTTGCTTTCTACCTCAGTCCTCTTCTCTAGCTGCAGTAGAGATCCCTTGTAACCCCAGCTGGATAGCTGTGATAGAGACCCAGGACATCATCTGGAAACCTGTGATTTAAAAACCGGGTTTTCTTACTCTTTTCTAGTTTCAGCAACTATCACAAATCACTATTTTTTCATTGTTTTGGGGTTTTTTTGTTTTTTTGTTTTTTTTTAAATCAGAGTAAGCAGACTTGGGCTGGAAGGATGAATATGTTTCCTTTAATACTACAATTCTAGTACTTAGGGCAGTAAACTGCATTTTTTTTTTTTTTTGCAAAGGCTGGATATGAAATATTATTTGCTTACTTCTCATCTATATAGTTAAAGCAAGCTCATTTATTAGAAAGGTTCTTGAGAGGCTTCACTGCTCTCCTGTATGTCCACTGTTTTATATCCATTAAAAATTATCTTCTAACTTCTGTCTTCTAACCTTGTAGGCTAAATTTATAAAAAGTCTATAGAAATTATCCTATTGTCAATGTATAGAGGAAAAAATAAGGTGCATTTCATTATATAATTTAGTTCCTATCCAAGTACCAACCTTTCCTAGCCTCTATCAGAGTTGTTAAGCTATGCTTTTTCTGCTAGATTCTTTTGAACGCATTATGATCATGGTCTCCTTCCTCAGGACCCATAGCAAAGAAACATAAGGGGCCTGCCTGTGTGCATTGTGTATCCAATTGCAGACTTAATTCTGAGATTGCTTTCTAAACTAAGTTATTGAGGAACTGGATTCTCCATTTGTGTACACCTCATACAGTTGTCCATGAGCAGGAATACAGCCCAAATTTGTGTTGATGCACTGTATTGCTAAACAAACTGCCTCTGGGTTACTTCAGT
Organism: Pedionomus torquatus; assembly: GCA_013398155.1. Lineage (NCBI taxonomy): Eukaryota > Metazoa > Chordata > Aves > Charadriiformes > Pedionomidae > Pedionomus > Pedionomus torquatus. The sequence goes on along the minus strand of VZRU01020239.1, from coordinate 133,330 downwards.
GTCAGAGCTATAGCTCTGCTTCTGTTTGCACTCTCCTTTCTAAGAGACAGGTACTGTAGGAAATACTGAATTTCTCAGTAAAAATTCTAACACGTGCAAAGTAAATGATCAAAATATCTAGTAACGCAATTAGCTTTCATATTACAATGGATTTAAAAGGTTTCCCTATTCTGAAAAACTGGCCTTCTGTATTCCTGTGTTTATTTGCAAATACTTAGTATTTTATGCTACCTTCCCAGTCAGGAATGCCCAGGGTGAGTTTTAAGGCAAAGAGGAATGTCAAGGAAAGCACCAAGTGTGCTGGTGCAAGGTACCTGAAGCATCTACTCAGCAAGTGGCAGAGAAAGTGTTAACACTCTCCTATGCACTGAAGAAGACCTCAGCTGGATCCAATGATTGCTGAGATTGTCAGCCCAGGTGACTTTGGAGAATAATTTCTACTTGGAGAAGAAACTCTCCATATAGAAAAGTTTGCTACTATGTCAGTGTAAATCTTTGAGGTTCATTAGAATAAGCAAGAAAAAACTTATCTTCATACTCTTTTGTAGTTTATTTCAGAGGTAGGCTTAGCTGCCTGTAGTCTTTCTGAACTCTGTCCTTGCTACTTTGCTGTGAGGTGGCTGGTTTGTTTGATAAGACTCCTGAAAGTGCCGAAGTAGACGAAGCTTTCAGCTGTGAGTATAATTCAAATTCTATATGGAAAGTGTCTTAACTCTCCTTTAACTCTGCTTTAACTTCCTCAGACTGAAACTCCAAGTAGTGGTGAGGAATGTGACCTCATATTCTCTGTCTTGTCCTCTTATCCACTTTGTCTGAAACTTTACTGGCCTGTGAGGAAAAATGGAAGGAACTGTATTTTAGGCAAAAGAAAAGACGGCTGAGACATGCAGCAGGCTTAAATATTTTAAAGGTTTCTCCAAAGAGGAATAAACTGTTCTTCTCTCCAAGTTGTGAGATAAAATGTAATAAACTGGAGCAGAAGATTTAGGAGGAACTTTGTAGAAAGAATGCTCCAATGACAAAGATAATTAAAGACCAGAATAGAGACAGCATGTAAAGGCTGGGGAAGCTTGCTCACTGGAGGTTTTAAAGAGTGCTTACAGAACCATCTGTCAGAAATACTTTAGTTGATTTGGGACAGGTGGATGTATCAGATGATCCATTTGAGTCTTTCTTACCCCTTTCTAGGAGTTAGCAATAATAACCTAAAAAAGGGGAACCACTACACCAAGTATGGCAACAGGGTGCTATTCATATTCCAGTTTAGAACAGGGGGATTCTCACAAGTCTAACCCATATTATGGTAGTAACGGAGGGTTCCAAAAGTACTTAGTGTAAGTAATTTGTGTGCATCCTGTCAGCCATGTGTGGTCATGTGCTAAAAGCAAAGAAAACTCACACAGCACTAGCCAGGACTGGACTCCAGGGAAACTGAACCCAAGCTGTACACAGCAATATTTCTCATGTAACACACCTTGGGAAAGTGGTTGGTGCAAGGTAAAGAAAGGAGGTCTGCGTATGACTAGCCTCCCCATTTCCACCAGGCTAGCTAATCCCAAAAGGCAGGAGGGGATTGTTGTGCTTGAAAGCAGTGAGTCATGTTTGCTGAGACATATGGGAAGGGGATGTTCGCGTGTTGAAAATACAGTTGTAATCGAAAATTTTCTCCCAGACTGCACAGCTCTAGTCAAGCAGGTCAAGTATTCTCTGCCATCTTCCCACCAGGCACTTGCAGTGGATACATGCTGATTGCTAGATCATTTGCTTTAAAGTAACCAGGGTGTTTTTAGAGTATTTGTTAGAGATGTGCGTGGTGTTGATTTACAATAAGGTATTGTCAATTTGAAAAGGTTTGGAATTATGTGCATTTGTATTCAGTTGAGGAATGAGAAATTCTTATGTCATGTCATACAGTTTATTTCTATTTGATGATGTATGAGTAATAAAATTAGTTGATGGTGTAGAGGGTTAATCTAGTTTGTTCTTTCTGTAAGTGGCAAACAATTTTTAAGTGGAGGTGAAGTTAGTCCATAAAAACTACACAAGTCACACCGTATTAATTTAAAAAGTTAATGTAGTTCATTTCACTAGCAACTATTCTGCCACCAGGAGTTATCCTTTCTGTGATAACTGTTCTGACTGCTTTCTATTGTCTGTTAACGTGATGCTTTGAGGATATTTTCTGTGGGAATGTTCAGACTTAGAGCTGTGCCCACCTGCAATGATATAACTAGCAAAGCAAATTGCATTATCCTCTCAGTAAGCATTTTAGTTCTTTATTGTTTTAACCTGAGTTCCTGTAAATCAGCCAGAGCAATCAGCTTTAATGGCTCCTCTAAGAGAAAAACAAACAATAGCAAAGCTCTGTTTTTTCAGTTTAATCCAGAAAAAAAAAGAGAAGAGGCACTGCATTTTCCCCTCATCAAAACCCCTGATGCGTAACCAATTCTCATTGCGTGCCCTGTGCTAGAGGTTATGAGCTTCCTGGGCATATACCAAAGCTGAGAAGTTTTTTCAGTGTTTACTGTGAACAGCAGTTGTTCAGCAATCAACTCAAAGGACTGCACCAAAAGTAGGGTACAATATGGCCATGGTCCCAAATACTCTTATCCTGGTTGTTACATATTTAGTGGTCCACAAGTAAGTTTCCATCAATAAAGTTTGTTTGCACTGAAACCCAATGCATGATTTCTTAATTCAGTTGAGCCATCCTTTCTGCCAACCACCCCTACTAAAATGAATTTCTCTGAAATGCTTTTGTTTCAAAAGGAAAAAAGAAAATTAGTAACTCAGAGGACTGAATGTAAAAGCAAGCTGATTAACTGACTTCTTTCTTATTGCCTGGCTTATGCTTCTTTCTGTTCTGGGGAATTCCCTCAACAATAGTGTTCACAGCCCTAAACAGAAATGGCAAAACCAATGAATCTGCTAGCATTCATTCTTTTCTCAGCAGAAAGAATGTCTTGATTCTTGAACTGTAAAAATTTTAAGTTTCAGCAATAGAATCATAAAATAGTTGAAGCTGGAAGGGACCTCTGGAAGTAATGACATAAGTCTTAGAGATGTTCTAAAAGCAAGGGGTTAAAGTTATTGCATTCTAAATCCGGTAGTTTATTTAATTGTTAGATGACTATAAGATAATATGTTGGAGGCTCCAGGCCAGTAGCCCTGTTTTTAGGGAGAGAAGGGAAAAGTACATTAAAATGACAGCCTAAAAACTGGAAATAAGAAAGGAAGAAAAGAATAAGAAAGGAGATAAGGGTCCTTCCACCTGAAAAGGAATAAGCTACAGGGAAAGTAGACTATTCTTTCCAATTAAACCCGTTTCTCTAATATAGTGCCTCCTCCCATGAGCAGTGCCTTCCTTATGTCCTGAGAACAGTTGTGCTGTGACACTGCTGCCTCAAACACAGGACTGTTAAACACGAAAAGCATTGTTAACAGTGTGAGATTAACAGCCTTATTCAGTAATAGCAATCAGCGTATACTGTTGTTACACGGGTTTTTTTTTTCAGACTTTGCTCTGTCTTCTTCCTGGGCCTTCTCCCCCACCATAATACTCCAAACAACCCTGCATCTCTAGAGAGACATCATTTCTGCAGATGGTTCTAATGTGTATATGTGTTAACCGGTAACCTGTCACCTGCCAAATAAAATCTGATGCCCAAAGCATGCCTGCCTTGCACTCAGCAGGGGCACTGCCTTGAATTTCTCTTACCTGTTCATTTATGGGTCTATACAAAACCTGTAAGAACAGCAGTGACTGGGGAGAGATGATAGACAAGTGAATGAATAAGCTCTCTTTCTAGAGAAAGCTTACTGTCTTTAAAGCTTTTAAGGAAAGCATTCCCTCTTAAACCTTTAGTGTCAGCACGTGATCACAGTGGCTGTATGAAATCTGTGTTCTCTAGTCATATGTCTTTTATAATTCTGGAACAATCCTCCTGGTGATGAAAGGAAATGTCAATGTTATTAACTATGATGAGACTGACTGCAGATAATAATAAACCTTTTTTTTTTTTCCTAAATGGTTGTTTAAGATATAAAGGTGTCAGGTCAGATCTCTGAGGAACCATGTGACTGCCACAGTATACTGTTGTCTGTATGCCCGGTTTGTCTTTGCAGTTTAATCTGTTCAGGAACACAGAGAATCACAGTACTTTGTTGAGCAGTGTGGCATATATATGAAGAGTTTGGGTACTGATATTTACCTATTTTGTTGAGTTTCCTTCCCATCATACATCTCTGCATGAGTCTGCCATTAGCAAGGAACAAAGTACCAGTCCACAAAAAACTTTAGGCTCTTCAGTGTTTGTACTTTATTTTTAAGATGTCTGATATATTTTTATTGAGTTTTATTTAATTAATATTGTCACAAATCAATGAAATTATTTAGAAATTTTAAACAACCTCTGAGATAAAAGGAAATGTGGGGAAAGATAAGGAAAAATATATCTAATAATTTCTTCCATATCATGGTGCTCAATATGTATTTTATTTATTTATATGTTATGTCCCTCAGGAAGGAAATAACTGTGAGAAGAGAGACTTTTTGAAGAGGAAAGGAGACTCTTCTGCCCTTGAAATTGGGAGGGCAACTTGCAGAGCAAAAGGGCAGAAAGGCCCAGCAACAGGAGCGTTTGTGGCACACAGGAGACTTCTGAGAAGAAATACAGGGACAGAAAACTTGTCAAAAGGGCAGAGTGGCAGAGAGACTTTTCCTGGTGCACAGAAGGGACCACAGAGTCTACCAAACCTGAAAAACTGACCATGTTGGATTGAAACCAAGCCTAAGATTATTTATCTACCAAAACACGGTAAGATCTTCATTAAGCGCTCTTATGTTTATTCTTTCTTTTAAATTTTAAAAGTTCACCTTTCTATTTGTATTTATGCAAGAACTAGCTGTAGCATTTGAAAGCCTTTCCAACATTTCAGGGAGGTGCGGGGTGATTTAGCAATGAGACTTTGTAATATGACTTTCACAGGGTCTTTTCTGCTCCTTCTCAAACTGTTCTGTGGAAGGTCTTCGGCAGTTCTTCAAATTAACTCTTACCATCTGTGAAACCATGCTCTTTCAACTAGTAGACTTGGCAACTGCTGTTTGCCTTCGACAACTTCTGCTCAAGCAGTTAAATACAGTTCTAGTGAAATCATGCAAGGCATACTGATAAACTCCGGTATTAATTTTGTTGTCTCCACTGGCTGGGATTCAGCTTTTGCTGTCCTTATGTAATGTTTGGACTTATCACTGTTTATTAATAATACTGCTGTATTTCTATGTCATGGTGACAAAATCTGACCTTTTCTTTTTTAATCTATTTGCTTCTTTTTTCTTTACAACATTTAAAGTCACTTTAGTGATGGAATTGTGGACAAATTTCTTTGCAAAACCTTGAAGCTATAACCAGTATACTATATTATACTGAGTTAAAAGCATGGGTTTTGTGTAAACAATTCCATGAACTGCCTGGTTTTCGATATCTTTATATTTGTAAATGGGCACCTGAGAAACCATAATACTCCGTATATGGATGTATTAATTTACTAATGCCTTTGATGCAGCCTCAGAAAGTTCATGTAAAAGAAGTAGTTCTCTCAGATGAGCAATAAATTCTAACCTACTTCAATAAAAGCTACTGGCCAAATACCATAATTATAGCAAAGACGAATAACTGATAGTTAGTCATCTCCCATTTATATTCTGTTTCATCTTTAGAAGATAGGAACCTGCTCTGTTCAACTGGCTTATTTTAAGAGTGCTTGATCAGCAAAATTGTATAGTGAAACGCAAGTGCAAACTATTGGAGGGAATTGAAAACAAAACTTGTTTTTATGAAATATTTTTGGTTTTACTATGCTGGAGCCCATTTAGATTCAATTTACACTCAGTTTCCTTCAGATTTTATGGAGCTTTTATTTTCATGACTGTGAACAGCATCTCTGTCAAAATCCACATCACAGAATTAGGCCTGTGGAGGCATTTTTATGGTGCCTTGCTCTGGATAGCTCTAGAAAGAGGATAATCTCTACAGTATAAATTGAGATCAGCTAGAGAGCTTCCTGTTATTAAAGCCATCGTAAGTTTTCCTCAAACCTCTCTCTTTAGGAAGTGAAGACTTCCCTGATTGTTCTATTGGCTGTTCCCTATTTAAATGGCCTCAGGATAAAAGAAAACATGTTTCTATAGAACTCCATGAACATTTATTCTTTTATTTGACTTAAGAGATAAAAAACATCCTAGCTCAAGCCTATTCAGTTTATAACAAAATTTTGTTTGTTATAGGCAAAACATTTAGAACTGAGAAGATACTAACAGATGTTGCTCTTTTGCAGTGAGTTGAACTTTAAGCAATGCCATTAGAATCTAGAATTCTCACCTGGCCTGTAAAATAAATAACTAAATATATGTATGTATGTAATGTAAACTTAAATATGGGTTATAGCACAATATAAGAAAATGTTTTAATGGAAAGACAAAGTTTGCCAGCATCAGGACTGGCAATAGAATCGATTATTCAGTGTGCCTTAACTTGTTTGGACTGAACATGAACATATAATTGGACTGATGGTTTGGGCCTTGTTATTTTGCAAGTACAGAACTTCAAACTGACAAGTAAGTGAACACTGTGTGCCTTCAGTGGTGTGAATACTTCCACAGAACTTACTTGCTTATTTCCTCTGTTCTCTCACATAACAGCTACTGCTTAAAATTTGATGGGTTAATACATTTAAATGGAAAATCTTTCTTGTGACAACTGTCTAACCTAGACCTCAGGAGGACTAGCTAAGACAAGAAGGCTACTCAGCATGAACTTGAAGTTGATTATGACAGATATTGGCATTCTGTCTAAAAACATGTTTGAAGTGAAACATTTTAACCACAGTAGACTGAAATCTGTCATTATTACCTGAGCTTGTGTAATAGTCTCTAGACAGCCTTCAGAACAAAATGGTTTAGTTGCAAAAGGCACAGTTTCCTGAAAGCCAGGTTTTTTACTGTAAAAGACTGGGCAACCCAAGAAGGGGCAGAAAATGCAGTTCAGCCTCTCTTAGATTACTGAATAGCAGTTTAAAGTTTAAAGCAACAGTTCTGAATGGAAAACTAATTTGATTGCCTTGCATGATTTACAGATCTTGGTTCTCAGTCTGTTGCAAATTAGCTGTTTGGTAGCCGTGGTAGGGATGGGTGGTAGTAAAAACAAGGATGCTCTGGAAAAAATGCTTTTCTCCTTAGAAATAGTCTAACTGTCGGAAAGATGCTTACAGATCCATACTAGGGATTTGAGAACCATCGGACAGAGGGAATGCTTATAGTATCTGCAATGTTAACACCAGTAAGAAGCATATATATGCAGGGCTGTATTGAGCTCAATAGAGCTCAAGGTATTCATGCCCTATTGGACATGACTGAAATTATCATGGTGGCATCTGGGGCATATAATGAATAATGCGTCGTAACGTCTCAATACCAAGGAGGCATCATCTCAGAGGCCACGTGTGGTTTGTTTTTCACTTGCTGCCTGAGCAGATGAGAATTTTGGTTGCAATGTAATGTGGATGTGTTTGTTAAAGCTTACCTGGGTCAATACATTGGTAGTATTTTAAGCAAGAACACTTGTTTAATAGACCAGACCTCTTCTTCAGACAGTCAAACAGAGAAGAATGATGGGGTTTTATTATCAAACTATTTGTAGGGACAAATGTAAATATTTTGTGTATCTGTGCAAGATTTATTTTTTTTTTAGGGAAAATATAAGACAAAAACCTTGAGAAAATAATTTTTTTCACTTTCCATTAATATGACAAAACCTATTGCTATTTCTATTTTAACTTGTTATTTATTAAACTAATGTTTACACGTTTTTCTGTTTCCCAACAAATCACCTGCAGTGGTTGTTAATTGTGAAGCAACTCAGAATGTTAATAAGCACAGCAGAGAGAGAGTGAGGAAAATTCAGGAGTTCTATTGCCAGCTCAAAACAGTGGATATTTTAAATACATGTTGGGCTTAAATTTCTTCATAAATGATGGATTGTGGGGAAAATATGAGACCAAAGAGATAGTCCTTAAGAATTTTTGCTATCCTATGGAGGAGATATGAATATATCGTGTGTGGCAGACTACTGTGACCCCTGAGTGGATTTTTTTGCATTGCTGTCTTTTGAAATTGCTATTGTCAAATGGGAAGGTGCAGCTAATCAGAAGTGTTCAAAGGCCTGTTTTACCTCAGCAAAGAATAAGTTTCTTACCCTGTATCCTACACAAAAATTCCCATTTTCCCCTATCATCAGCTGGCCTGTAGTTTTCTCTGGTAAAAGAAGTCTTGCACTTCCTTTAGTGGACAATCTTTTTGTTTGGTGATTCAATTTGCCGTAGTGATCAGGGCCTAATGACTGTGGAGTAAGCCAGTGTTGCAGCATGCATTGTCACCTTCAAGCACAAAAGAATGGAAGTGAAAATTTCCTGATCCAAAAGTTGAATGTGTTGTGAAGTTTCAGAGAAAGGCATCGTTCTAGGACACTGCTGCCCTATGAACCACAAAATAATTCATTGTATGATCCTTTTTACCTTCAGTAAAAGGAACAATTTATTTCAATCATAGCAAGTAGGGGGACGACTGTGTGAAATCCAGTGTTCATTCCAGTTGTGTCATTCATTCTGTCCTGTGTTGAGTGAAATAAAAACAGATGCACATCACATTGCCCTCTATTGACTCTGGGGATCCAACCCTGTTCTAGCATTGAGGAAGCTATGATGATCTGCTGAAGTAGAAAGTTTGGTCCTGTCTGCATCTACATCTAATTTATTACATTGTGACTTAAACCATGGATTTGAGAGTGCTCAGTGATGATTTTTTGTAAAGTTATTTCTTCATGTGATTTACAGTTTCCATTCTAGTTCCAGCAGCATTGCCCATTGGCACAGTTTGCCTCATTAACTTAGCGTTAACGTGAGCATCATGGGAAATGATAGTTTGCTTAAAAAAAAAATAGAATCACATTATTTTGAAAGCTTAAGGAGCAGCAGTCCCTAGGAAGGTATGGTTGAGATGTATATCTGTAGTATGAATAATCTCTCTTGGTTATGACCACTCCTTAGTTACTTCACTTAAGTTTGTTCACATGTCTATAAAATACCATCACTTTTTCCTCTGGGAGTACTATTTATTATGATGAATAGTTTCAATTTATAACATCAACCCAATAAGTATTTTCAACTAGAGCTTTATTTATCATTTAAAGAATTAAGGAAAATGCCCACTAGTTAGATAAGGTCGAGAACATTTTCTTGTCATCATGATTGTTACCTGAAAACTGTTGGTTTTTTTAGTTGATAGAAAATAATTTTTCTTACTTGCTAGAAATGTTAAGGAAAGGTAAAAAGGCAAACTGCTTCTACGTAGCAATAGACTGATGTTCTGTGTAGCTGAAAGTGTGACCTGTCTTTGAATGTGAGTGACCTGACAACTATAGTTAAAGAAGAAACATAAAAACTGAAAACTGGAGAAGAGGCAGGAACAGGAAGTCAGTTGGGATGTGTTTGGGACTAGGCGTATATATTCTGGTGATCAAAGAGTGTACCAAGAACTCATTACCATCTGATGATTTTGAGAAGCATCAACTCTTCTTCCTGAGACATTGACAGATTTTCTTGCTAGGGTAACCCTGCTATTTGAGAGGTTTTTTGTTGGTTGCTCTGCATCTATCTGTCAGACATCTCTCACGCTCCAGTCCTTCCTGTTCCTTTTCTGGTGAACAAAAAAAGAATGCAGAGAATGAAGGCAAAAAGGAGGTCATAAAGCTGGGAAGCGACTAAAGGGAGATTGGGACTAAGGCAGAGGAAAACACTAGAATGCTTAATGTTTCATTCATGCTATAGGGCAAGGTATGGATCAGTCCTTGTGTTATCCAAACTAATTTGTCTTCCTATAATACAGCCCTTTTATAGAAATAAGCTTGCTTAATCAGAATGTTCTTTGATGAAAATACAACTAACTGAAGTGCTAGTTGAAGAAATCTGGTTTGGTCTGTAGTACTGAAAAGATACAGTGCACTGTGGAGATTCTCTGTGGAGCTTTTGCCTGTTTGCATGCTACGCAGTTGCTTATGTTTCCATTCACTAATCTCTCAGCTGGACCCCCAGGTTTACCATAGAGAAGTACTTGTAGCTTTTGGTTTATTCTTTCTAGAAATATTCATAGTATGTTTTAAGTTGTGAATAGGATTTGTTCGCTAACCGGTGGTCACTCTTGTCCCTTACTGTTCTTTACACTGTCGTTTACAAAATCAGTGTCATGTCAAGTTAGATATGTAAGTATTTTGAGTGGATTCTTCACAATATGACACCACTTAAAAGGCTGGATGTTGTCACAGGCAAATACTTAATCAGACCTTAATCAACAAACTGGAAGAATCAAAATTAGTTGATGATCCAAACAAAATATAAATGTATTCTTTAATTGATTAGAGTAGCTTAGGTGGTTTTGCAAATTAAAAGATTTTGCCCAGCTGGAATGAAAATCAAACTTACTTTCTATTTTCCAGCCAGAAATAATGTTTAATAGGACTTCAACAGTCTTTGCTCCTGAGGAAAAGTAGGAAGAGGATGAAAGGAACAAAAATGGCTCTTAATAAATACCTGATAATATGAAGAGTACAACTTTGAATGTGCCAAATTAATTGAGACTGAAGGGTAGGAAGGACAATGGGGAAAGTCTTCCAATGAAACATTTGTTTGCAATGTTTTTTCTTGCCTGCCACATGAAAAAAAGATCTGTTGGATTGTTTTATATAATTTTCTAATGTAAAGAAGAAAAAATAGCAGGGGATAAAAAACAAACCAGTTCTCTGCATCTAGAAGCATTTTCCTTCAACCTAAATCTAGTTTTCATTATGTCCCATGGGTAGGAGTTGTCACAGCTCATCACTTAATCCCATGAGAAAGGATAGCCCCTGTGTATTACAAGTGAATGATGCAAGGAGGGAGACCACGCAGCCTGGTGGACAGTATGTCTCTGGCAGGTGTGCACTGTCTCAAATGCAATGTCTCCAAACCAAAATATTTTGATTCTGTGCCAAAATATTTCAGATTTCAACCTTTTTTTTTTTTTTTTTTTTTTTAACTAAAATTGGAAGTTTGCCCAGAAAAAAAAGTTTTTCAGTAGACTGGTTTTAGGGTTACAATGACTACACATAAAAAGTATAAAGCAAATACGAAACAGATCCAAGTTGTTCTGTATCAAACTGTTGATGCAGAAGGCATGTAACACATTGTATCAACAGATCAATGCATCTGAAGTCTTTCTGTATTTCTATTCCAGTTATGTTCATCTGTTTGTCGGTTCATATGGGAGGAGAGGTGTTGACATATAAAATCTGCAGTGAGTGAATTGGAATCGACCTTAATGTAAGTTAGGCAATCCTTTAGTTATTTTAAGCAACTTATATTTCCCAGTTATCGCTGTAACTATAGGAAGCGTGAGAAGTGTTCCAGAATGTTGGTACTTCACAATAATCTCAGCTCAGAGTACGGAGAGGGCCATTTCCAAATCACGAGGTTAAAATAATGCTGGCTGCTGTTATTTGCAAAGACCTCCACGTACCCCCACTGAAGCACAGAAAAGATCTAGCCCTCTTACTTTGTAATCAGATAAAAGTCACTGGGAGAGGATTTAGGGAATACTTTGTCATCAGTCACTGCAGAATTAAAGAAAAATACTTTCTCTGGGAAAAGTAATTAAAGGTGTATTTATAAATAACATATTTCTGTACTTATGGAGGGTGGAGGGTATTGTTGGAGACCTTCCCTCTTCCAATTATATTTGACATAAAATAATTGTTTTTCTTTTAAGAACACATCCAGTAAAATGAAATGAAAATGAAAAAGCTGTCAAGCATGCAATTGTAATGGTGCAGTGTGAAAAGCTGGGAAGTGAAAAAGATGGCATATTGAGAGAGACATCTAATTTCTGAGCCCTGAAGTTTAATTTTGCCTGCACATTGCACTCTTAACAATTGTAGAAGAAAGGGAGGGAGGAAAATAAATCAGACAGAATTTGTCAAACAAAAGAAATGAGAAGCAAAGACTTAGCAGCATGTGGCCAGGGAAACTGGCTTTTATACTCTAGAAGCAGAGCAGCTTCTCACTCAAATTCTTAGTCTAATTCTCTGCTTTCCATACCTTAATGGTGTACGCCGAGTGATATACCTGTAATCCAGCAGCCCTGGTAAAAGGAGGCTACAATTTTTCAGAACTCTGTCATTTTTCAAGGTATAAGGCAAGTGGATACTGTAAAGCATCAACTGCTAGGTGCATGCAGAACAAGGCACATTGCAAAAGGAATGAGCTAGCCTGCTGATTTTAAAAAATGCTGGGATCATTGCTAAATAGAAAAGTAAAAAATACAATAAATTGGATGCAAAAATATGGCATGGAAAGAAAGAAGAACTGCCTATTAAATTAAAAAGAGAACTACACAACATCTACTGCTCTCCCATCAGAATACCCAGCAACTTTGTAATATTATTCTTCTTGTCAGTTTAGCTACCTCCAACTAAATACATACCATTTGTGATATTATAAAAATCCTCAAAAATTCACTAGGCATGATGATTTTTGGGAAGAAAGACCCACTGTTAAGTATGTTTCAGGTTTTCTCCTTTCTTTTTACATCCTACCCTCTTTGATTTAAATGTTTTTCTTTTAAACATCTTAATCTAGATTTCCTGGCAACATGGATGTTTTATAAATTAACTGCCTCTGCCTAGCAACCACAGCAACATTTTCAGGGACAGTTAATGATTTACAACAATTCAAAATGTAATGAAGAGAAAACCTCACAACCCAGACTGGCTCTTACCCTCTCCTTGAGAGAACTCATTTGCAAAGAAAGCCGTGCCACTGAGGAACTTTTCTAAAACTCAGATTACCCTTTCTGTTGACAGCTCTATGTTCTAGCTTGGAAAAAGTACAGCACCTGACACCCTGTCAGCCCTTTATTGAAGTTTCAGCCTTGAGGTTTACAGCAGGTCTGTGTGCAGATCAGTCATTCAAAGAAAGATTTAAAAAAAAATAATTTCTATACAAAGTTGGATAGCAGCCTTAACTCGGCCAAATATATTTAGTTTTATTAATTTGAAAATGCCGTAGCAACCAGCATGGTCTTATAGTTTTCCAAGCATATGGAAGTGAAATAGGTCTATTGTCCTAACAGTTCGACTTTCAAGAGCTGTGTATGAGAAAAGTACAAATGTATGAAGGTATAAATGTCAAGGTAGTGGCAGGAATGTAACTTATAATGCATTTTGACATTGATTGCTGGGGTGGGTTTTTTTGCTTTTTATTTGCTGCTGCTAGTTGTATTCTTTCTGTCACATACTGATTTTCTTCTAGGGCTGTCTCTGTGTCCCAGCCCTCAGAGTGCCATGTAAAGAAACACTTCATTCAGAGGGTATCTACATGAAACACCTAAGCAGGTTGAGAGTGCTGAATTAAGATCATTTGAAATTAAGAAGCTCTTAATCAACATGTCTCACTTCTGCAGAGGTTGGAATGATGAATATAGGAGTCAGAAACATTTATATTTTCATGATACTAAGTAGGACATGGGGCAAGACCTTTGAATTTCTCTGCTACAGTCTTTGTCTTCAGGATGAGAGTGGCTTATGGACAGAGAAGATGTTCATGTCTAGTGATTACAGTGGTTGTACCTTGTAGCATCAGTCAGAGACTGGAACACGTCTGTGATAGAAGCTGAGCAAATGCAAAAAACAATAGCAAATCCAGAGCCCAGAATAAATACCCCTGATCTGACTTCAAACAGTAAAGTCTTAAAGTTGACATAGAGTAGCTGTATACCAGCTGTCAAAAGATAATCAACGGTAAGACAGTATCCTTCAGTATGATTGTCTCGAGAGATTTGGAAAGGCAAGCCAGTGAATTCTGACTAAGCAACAGAAATCAAGAATTATGATGAGTAAATTGGATAAGGCTGAGTGCAACAGTACCTTACACAGACATATGCCAAAGACTTTTGGCTACAGCTGTTTTCATTACCATAGTTTTTTTAGTTACACTAAACTCACCCACAGATGTTTGGGAAAAAAAAGTGATTAGAGATTCAGTGCTAAGCAGAGGAAAAGGAGCTGTTATCAGCCTTGCCTTCCTCTTTTAGGTCTCATACAGCATCCACAGAGGAGCCTCTTGAAAAAGAATCAAAGTTCAGTGAAAATGCCTTCTAAATAAGCCTGTGATGAATCCTGAAGGTACCCTGTTGTTTTATACCAGCTAAAAATACACAATATTACAAGGAAAGTAGTCATGATTTTATTCTGATGACATCTTATTCTAAGAGGGTGCCATATCTGTATCCTTGCTAAGAAAATAGCTGCCCTCCCAAGCCTGCCAATAGGTAAGTAATTTGTCTAGATTGGGCAGCAAGTCTGAGAAACTGTGGAATTTTCTTATAGCACTGTGCTTCAGAAACACCCTGAGAATGAAGGGCAAGGGTTTCCTGAGATTCCAGTTGGTGGTGCTTGAAAAATAATCACAGTGTTTATGTGTTTGAGTCATTTAAGCGAAGCCGTTGTGGACTTATGGAGGATGCAGGCTGGTATCTCTGCAATAGCTTTTCTCAATTAAAGTAGATCCAGTGATGTTACTAGAGCTAGAACTGCCAAATGAGAAGCCTACACATGAAGTTGCAGAAAATTTCAGAGAATAAACTATCCAGCTGTTTACAACTGCAAAGAATGTCCAATTTTATGGTTACAATTCACTTTGGTCCAAGCACAACATCTATTGATGTAGCATTTTTGTAGTAATTTCTGCAGTCAAACAGCTAGTGCCCTAGCAGATTCCCCATCCTGCAATACTTCAAGTGAGAAGGAATCAGCTAAAACTGAGCAGAGTACAGGACAGGTCTTCTCTGAGAGACCTCTCTTAATGGTCAGAAATGCCCGTCTTGAATCCTCTAACCAACAAAATGAGATTGCTGTTGTTATATTTCTTAGTTTGTCATCCTGGATGACACTACTAGCTATATTATTAAGTTCTTCAAGGGAAAAAAAAAAAACAACCGTCACATTTTGAGACAATTCCATCTGTATTTGGCAGTAGCCAAATTTACTTCTTCACAGCTACCCTGAGTCTTGACAATGTGTTAAAATAAATAAATAAATAGAGTCTGTGTTTCCAAGAGGCTTTAGAGTATGAATAGAGACAAATATTAAAGTGCAATGATAAAGGAATAGGAGTAAACATATTTGGGGAGTGTAAGAGTTTAATAAAGGCAGAGGCTTTTTTGTAGTTGACGTTTTCTTTAGCATTGTGAACTTTGTAATATAACAGAATCATAGAATAGTTAGAGTTGGAAGGGACCTTAAAGATTATACAGTTCCAACCCCTCTGCCATGGGCAGGGACATCTCCCACTAGACCAGATTTCTCAAAGCCCTATCCAGACTGGCCTTAAACCCATCCAGGGATGAAGCTTCCACAGCTTCTCTGGGCAACCTGTTCCAGTGCCTCACCACCCTCACAGGAAAGAATTTCTTCCTAGTATCTAATCTAAATCTCCTCTCTTTCAATTTAAAACCATTACCCCTTGTTTTATTGCTACATTCCCTGACAAAGAGTCCCTCTCCAGCTCTCCTGTAGGCTCCCTTCAGATACTGGAAGGCTGCAATAAGGTCACCTTGGAGTCTTCTCTTCTCCAGGCTGAACAGCCCCAGTTCTCTCAGCCTATCTTTGAAGGAGAGGTGCTACAGCCCTCTGATCATCTTTGTGGCCCCCTGATGGACCCATTCCAACAGGTCCATGTTCTTCCTGTGGCATGCTGCTGATGTATAACATACTGCTAGAGAAGTAATAAACCTCAATGCTTCTGTTTTGCATTGTGCTCAACGCCTCTTCTGATCTATCAAAACTTCTGAAAATACTAATTCAAGTAGTTACCACACAAGTATTCTCCTTCGCTTTAGTGAAATTCATCCCTGTGCAAGAAGCATTTGCATCACTTCTCATGGATGCCAGATTTTCAGTGCTGTGGGGAGCAATGTAGGGAGGAATAGACTGGAAAGACATGGCAGAATATTCTGAGATGTGATGGGTCTTTTGTAGTGGCAGGTACCTGTTCTGTGAAGAGAAGAATTTAATGAAAAAGGAACAGCTCTTGCAAACTAGCAAGCTGGGTTTGAGACGTGTGAAAGTATCAAAGGGAAGGGAAGCTGACAAGTAGGAGAGAGCAAGCTATTGATGTTAACCATCACCAGTTTCCTCCAGAGCATTTAAGGACTGGCTGCAGTGTTTAGACTTCCAATTCAGGCAATCCCTTGTAAGTCTCATGTCCCTGTTGATGACGTAGGGCCAGACACAGCTCCTTTCTCTTACCTATTAGGAAAAATAAGGTTATAGAAGAGCAGTGGCTTTGCCTTCATTACACAGTGACATCTGGAAGAGAAAAGACAGAGTTAGGGGGCTGGTTGAATGAAACTGCTAGATTGCTGCAAGATTTCAGTCTTTCACAGGGATTCTTTGCAGTATGTAAAACCCTTGAACAATTATACTCTCTAGTATGGTGTTTTCACATTCTTTATAAATTTTGTTGCAAGATGCCAAATAATGAATGCTCACTTAAAGACATATCTCCTGCAGTCAAGTTACTAGTTTGGAATTTCAGTTTGCTTTGTTTTGGTGTTTTTTCAAGGTTCTAATGACAGAATGGCAATGGGTGGGTCCAAGAAATATTTAAAAATGCTCAAATTAGAATAAAATAGAAGGAGAAAGAGTGTCAATATCTAGATCGTGAGCATTTGTGAAAATGAGAAAGCTCATTAAATGATTGTGGACTTTTCATAATGTATATTTCAATAGATACTTGAAAACTATATACAAATGCTACTATACGTCTCCTTTCCTACATCATCTTTTTAAGACCAGGTGGACATCAGCAGCGACAGTAAGAAGCACTAGACAGTGGTGTATTTGACCACTATTCTTTAATCATTTGAAACCTCAATTGAAATCTTGGCTTGAATTTCAAATTAAAATATGAAAACTTTAATCCTAAAGTTTTCACTGATGCCCATGATGGAAGTATCCATCACAATAGTTGATGTAACTGTGTAGTTCTTCTGCTGTTGAGGACTGCAGAACCGAAATACGAGGGTTATTTATGGTTAAGGAAGAGATGTATTTCTCAGACTCCGTCTGTAAAAGCTTTCACAACAGCAGATTTGCTCAGGTTGGAAAGAGGAAGCATTTTCAGAGCAATGAGTAAAAGCGTGGACTGAAGCTGATGAGAAAAAACGAGACCATAGAGTCCATAAAATGAGCTGCTGGAATCATTGTCACAGTTCCAGGTCCAGTTTGGCACCTACCGTGGCTGCACCTGCTCATGCCATTTTGTTGACAGGTACAAATCACCAGCCATCAAGGAGAAAACCATGAAACAGGCAACAACTGGCTCTGACTGTATGGAGTAATTAGTTTGCCCAGAGCCCTAGGCAGTGGTACCTAAGAAAAAAAGCAGGTGGACTGTCAGCAAAGCCTCGATGTTTTCTATTTTTTTTCCCCCGCTATGTGCAATAGCAGCCAAACATTGCAGAGACATTTTGCAAAGCACTTGCTAAAGAGAGCCTTCCAAGGGTGTGACAAACCCACCACTCTCTCTTGTTTTACACACATCTTTCAAAGATCTACTCTCCTTCATAGACATTTTCCATGTGTATTTTGAAATGGAATGTGTTTTGCCTCTTACGAATGTGCTGAGTGTAAGATGAGAAGATGGAGTTCTTGTGTGGTGCCGAGCAGTGTGAGTTTAGTTTGGCCGCTTGTCTAATTAGGTGGCTCTTTTAGTGTGTGTACTCTGTATAGGCTAATTAGAGGAGTCTGGCCCACAGCCAGGCTATTTCTTCCTTGAAGATTTGGTTGCTCTACAGCATTGTTGGAACAAATTTGTCTTTCTGGTTCAGGGTGGGAATGAATAAATACTACAGGTGGCAGAGTGAGCACAGAACGCTACCTGCTTTGTTGATAAAGACAGGCTGTAAGTCCTAAATGGATGATATTGGCACTTGTGAAAACTCAGTTCTGCTCCTCACTGATTATCAGAGACATTTCAGAAAAACGTCCAGCAAAGCTGCAATCATAGTAATTGCATAACAATTGCAATCACAGGCTTGTTTGGCCTTTCTGGAAGCAGAATAGTTATTTGTTATATAGCTGTGGATAGGTTTGCAAGTGCCCTGACAGTACCAAGTTTGTCAGTGAACTGTGTGCCTTGCTGAAAAATTGTCCAGGGATCAGGAGTAACATATGGACAGAAATGTATGGGATCTGCTTTAGCTGAGCTTGCTGCAACACAGGAGTATCCAAACAAATCCCAGCATCTCAGAGGCAGAGAATGGAGCAAGGAAGCTTTCAAAACTGGTCTTTGGAGCTATCTTTTCCTTCCCATTGCTTTTCTTGATTTCTGCTTTTACTCCCCAAAGGTACATCATATGTGTTACCTCCCTTCTGTGCACTTCACCATACTGTATTGCTTAGTAAGCAATTTTAGGGTTTATTTCTGTAAATTGAGACTACCATCACATGCACACTACAGAGCACTATATAAGAATCGCCAAACCTGAAAATGCTCCGGTAAATATTTACTGTTCCTTGAAAGGCAGGATTTTCACCAACTATGCAAAACATTAAGTGGCCAGAGCAGGAGCCTAATGTCTTTTGTAAATATTCCTCTATTAGCAGGCATGTTCTGCCCTTCTTTCATGGTTTAGCACTTTTTCTCATAATTTCTTGCAATTGGTGATGGTTTTCTTTCTGCTCCATGTAATCCCAGATGCTGACCATATTAAAACTTAATCCTCAGAGCAGGACAGGGAATTAGTTTGCTGGAACATACACACATATGACGTCCAAATCCTGAGCTCAATTTGTGCAGCTGAATAGGACTTGTCAATTGTAGAGAGCTACTTGACCTGACCCTGTATCACAATGACAGATCGTGGCGAGGCTAAGCAGACATTGGACAAGGAAGGGTATGTGGTGATATTACCAGTGTGCAGGGAACAAAGAGCTCTGCGCTCACTTGAAAACCAGAACAGTGCTGCAGGTGAGCTCCTCAACCACCACCAGGACATGAATTCCAGTTACCCCTTTCCACCTAGCAGGGCAGCAAGCATTGCTCTTCCCCTCTGCCATCCCTCCTATGCCTGTTGGCACTCAATTCAGGGATATTGGCTGTTATCTCCTTCCTATTAATTTCTTTCTGTCCTATTCTACCTCTGCTTCTCATGTTTTGTGCTTGTTCTCATTTGCTCTTTCAGGATTTTTTTGGCACTTTTCCTTTTTTTCCTCATTAACCATGTTCCTCTCTGGAGATGTTCAATGTAAACCTACAGGGCTAAGTTAAATGTGGGTTTGGCACTTACCTGAGGCTTGGAGCAAAGCAGCTGCCTGGGCTGCAAGCCCTGCTCCGAGTCTACAGGGCTGCATGTGGTTTTGGTGATAGATGCCATTAGGAGTGAGTGGGTAGAAGGAGTCACCTGCTGCTTTTAATTATAATCATGGGTGCGTGGCTTGTGGGTCCAGAGTGAAGTTGTTTTCTTTGCTATTTTCTCCTGTGCATTTTTACCCTGAATAGTACTAGAATTATTTCTCAAGCCCATCAATTGCCCTGGGAAACTTGTCCCAAAGCACCTCTGTGCTGGCTTTGAAGGGACAGAGCTGCAGAAATATGCCCTTCTCTTTGTACACTGACTCACATTTCCATGTGAAGGGGGCAAGGTGGCCAAAGGCTGCATTTCTGTCACTGAGTAAGGGGAAGGCTGGGGCAGCCACATAAGTGTCACATGGCTACCTTTGAACGATCAGGAATTTTCTTCCTTAGGATGTGGTAAAACGTAGGGATGGTGAAATGACCAAGACAGGAAGTCTGTGCAAAGTCTGGAAAATTCAGGCCTTCAGCATTTAGCTCATAGCTTTTGATAGACTTCAGGTGTTCTCAGTCTTGTGCAGAAAGCTACATCATTGCCCACAGGTGGAAGTAAGTACCTCTTCCCAGTTTCCCATGCAGCAAATTGAGGGAACACGAAAGACACAGAAGATAACATATCAAAGTTCACATGGGAGTCAGACTGCCAGTACCAAAGTCAAAGAGTCATCGTAAGCCACTAAACAGGGTAATTCTTGCTTCAGAGCTGAAGGGTAGTATGATTCAACATCAACCTCCTAGTTTCTAGAAAAGGGAGTAGGAAAATAGAGGCATAGGTGAGAAAGCTGAGTCTGTGCAGTCAGAGTGCAAGAGTCTGCAGGTAGGGTGAGAGAGGAGGCAGAGCCTGCAGGGTCAAGAACAGGTTGTGCAGGCAATAGGAGCTGAAACCTAATCTTTAGCCAGTCTACAACATGTAGGAACATCAGCAACTTTTGCAGGGGCTGGTGCCCTACTCGTCAAGAGAAAAATAAATAAAATACCTGCAGGATGTCTCCTGTTACCATGAAGTAATCTTGACACAGAGGTGTCGTCTTCCTGTTAGTTGATGTTCTGGGTCAAGGGTCTGACTTTGTTGGATATAACTGTTAGTTGACAGTGGCTTCTTAAGCCACTTTCTGATTCCAGAAGGTGATCTGTTATACGTGGGTAAAAATACATGGTTTTTCAGCCTGCTTTGGGTAGACATCAGTGTTCAGCATTTTGAGAGGGACAAGATGCCATGTGTTCCTGTTCCCAGGGAACTTCAACACACCCAGCTTATGCTCTTTATTATATTTTTCACATTTTTGCCAATTAAGGTATTTTTCAGTGCTTCTTGGCGCTCATCACCTAAACTCATGAAGGAAGCAGAATGAATTTAAATCTCTGAATAGGTAAAATAAGCTATATTTTATCTCTTGCTGTTGTTCTAATAATGACTGCAATGAGTTTGGGAGTCCAGACCTTCATTTTTAACCCTAAAGAATGACAAGCCTTAAACAACTAGAAGAGAGAAAAAGCAAGGATGTATTGAATTAAAAATGGGAAGAAAAAAAAAACAACACCCAAAACCAAACCAAACAAACAAAAAAAATCCCAAACCAAACAGAAGACCAAGCCTCAGAAGATAAACTGCACAGTGAATTATGATTCATGCTGCAACACAGATTGGAGCTTGTCTTAGGCAAGGAATCATCAGGAAGCACCAGGTAGTTAAGGATGAACCCAGAGCACGCCTGCCCAAGTCAGTCCTTGATAGGCATGTTTATTTGTTACAGACAGACTGACAAATTCATTTTGGGTGCTGCTGCCTAAAGAGCATTGTTCTCTTCCTCTCTGGCTTCAGCATAAGCACATAAAATAGTGATCTTGCGTGAGGCTTAATATTTCAGGCAATGTGTATCCTGTTCGGAGTAACATTAACAGAGCATTTTGGCACATGCAGGTGTGCTAACAGATTGCAAAGCCACACAGAACTCCAAAGAAAAGAAACCGTTCCCTCAGATGGCTCTCCATCCGTTCTGTGAGACAGCCAGCTCTTCCCCTTTGCATTTCATCCCAAGATCTGTCTGGGTTTTTCGGTCTGCCTCCTACATACAGGCAAAGTGATGGCATGCTGCTGGATACGAGGATTGTTCCAGAAGCAGATCCAGCTGCTCTTTCATTTTAAGGACTTCACTGTCAATTCAGGGCTGTACAGTTTAACTGGAAAAGGAGAAGGAAAGTCTAGCTTCTTTTTTCCTACAAGTTTTGTCTAGTTGCCTTGTTCACACAATTCTGTAACCCCCCAAATACAAAGACCAAGAGCAAGTAATTCTCCAAAATCTGGAAACCATAATGTACCTCTAATCCTGTGATCAGTCCTGCAAAGCCCTGTCACCCTTGCTGTGACCTTGCTGGTCACGCAGTTTGAATTTCCCACAGTGCACGAGCTGATTTGCTGCAGGAGGTGTGAGTGTCCCAGAACTGATCAGATTTTCCTGAGAAGAGGTCATGTCTTTCCTCATTGTCTCCATTGTAAACTCTTGGCAGGTTGACTGGCGTTAATGATCTAGGAGAGAAGGTTCTCCACATCCCTTTTCATTAACAAAGAAGTTCCTGCTCTTTGTAAAAATGCATTGCATTGGTTTTGGAAATTCTGCAGTTTAATGAGGCAAATGTTCTTCTTGAGAATGACAGTTTTGCTAGTGGTGCTGTTTATTATTTTGATGCTTTATGTCCTTGAGGTTTCGTAGGTTGGGATAAACTAGGCAAAGTAGAAAGTCAAAAAGCAAATAATATTTAACATCTGCCAGGCATGCAGCTGACATAGTGAAAAGGGAATGTGGAGTTATTGTTACCTTTTTAAAAAAGTTGGAGGTTTACAAATTGATAGCCTGAATGAAAATCTCAAAATTACATGAAAACTGACTTCAGTGCTTTGGCTTCTGGGTTTTGTTCATGTTTTTGGGGTTCCTTCCTCCCTACCCCAAATACTTAAGGGATACTTTGGCTTTATAATTATGATAGTTAAAAAGTAATATATGCTTTACCCTTCCTGTGCCTTCAGGACTTCCTACAAAATACAGAGCCCACATCTATCATCCTGTGGTGTCCTAAGGTTATGGGATCCTCCATCCACAGGAAAGGTGTGTTGCTGGGGCACCACTCCTGCCACGACACGCAGGTGAGATGGGCCAGGGGAAAGCTTGGTGCACAGTGAGTTGTGTGTTTACTTCCTCTGGTCCCTGTCACTGGGAGCTTTGCACTGTACCAGGACAGTGTGTATCACAGTGAAAGGAGCAAAAGCAAAAGTCCTCTTCATCCTTCCAGTAAGTGCCTCATTGCAATGTGACAGGCAAAACTTCCATAACTCTGCATAAAGACATTAGCATTAAGGATGGCTTAGTAATCTTTACTTTTCTCTTACAAGTAACTTTTTGATATATATTGGGCAGAATAGCAAAAGAGCAATGGCCAGGAGCTGTGCTAGTAAATGATGACAGAGATCCCGGTTGCAGTGAACAGTCACTGCCTGGCAGACAGCTGCATGTGTGGCCTCCGTAAAGCCTAGGACAGGTTAAACAGCTGCTAATGGCTTCCAAAAGAATCGGCCAGCTGAGCTAGTCTGCAAGGAAATGTCACTGATACTGAGAGGAGAATATCCTCAGAACCCCTCCTGTTTGGAGTCAGGAGATCCCACATAGCTTCTGCCGCTGAGCTCCTTCTGGGGCTGCCTGTCTTCCTTACACCTTTGCTGTCCCTTCAGAATTCTGGAGTGAGGAGAAACCAGAGTCAGGTAGAGA
This sequence comes from Pedionomus torquatus, assembly GCA_013398155.1. NCBI lineage: Eukaryota > Metazoa > Chordata > Aves > Charadriiformes > Pedionomidae > Pedionomus > Pedionomus torquatus. Next base: position 110,069 of record VZRU01020239.1, on the reverse strand, counting down.
CCTGTGCCTCTCTGCTTGCCCAACTGGGGAGCACCAACAGGTTTCATACTGGGGATGGCTGCATCTCCAACCCTCCGTGTGGCTCTGGCCTCTAAGACCCTGAACACCCTATTCACTACATGGTTTTCACATGGGAATTGTAATACCAAATGATGATTTCAATACTGAGTCAAGAACTATTTTATGCCATGTTTTTTTCTTACCTGTGAGTGGGGTCAGTGTTCATTGCGTGTATTCTCAGCAGCATACGGCTGTCACGCAACTGCTGCTGTGGACGAGATCAATTCTGCCAGGATGCTCAGTACCACAGAGGACTATTCTGTGATTTGCAGACTTATGCCTATTCATTGGCCACCAGAGGCCCTTGTGCACTTATAAATATGCTTTGGGACCCACTCTGTATGTCTTGTTGACCAAGGCTGTTAGCTGTTCCTGTGACAGATACAATAGCCAAAAAGCATATGAATGAACAGCAGTTGAGAAGAAGCCTTATTTTGAAGATTCATATTGAGCAATTTGACAACAGGAAGTGCTTTCTCCAGACAGAAAGTTCCAGTAACAGGGACAGCTTGGTTTTACTCAGTGATTTTTTTCTTTTTGTCAGTGCTCATTTATTTCATACTGATTAAAAGAAAAAGCTTTGAAGCCAGCAGAAATGATTTACAGTTTAGTTCTTTCGAATAGGAAAATCAATCAAAATATTTTAAAAATAGAAGATAATAACTGGAGCTGCTCATCAAGATTTAGGACTAACTATGGGCTTGACTGAGGACTCTAAAATTAGCTTTTATTTTATTTTTCATGTAGGAATGTGCAAAGTACAACACAATAATTATCAAGCTGAATTGTTGCTGAAAAATGACTTAACTGGATCTTTGTAGTAGATTAAAACAGAATATCTTTTCCTGCTGTAAATCTCTTCAGCAGATGATCACTTTATCTCAGCACTTGTAGCTCCTTGTTTGAGGCTATTTTCACTTCAGATATTTTGCAAGCCACAGGCCGTGTATATACTTCTGTTTCACCAGGAATACTCTGATTTGTACTGGTTGATTATTTGGTTCTCCATTTATTCTTTATTAGCCCATCTACATTTCTGCATGGATTTAAAACCTTTTGAAAGCTGTTATCATCAAGCAGTCTTAGTGCTGTCCTGAGTTACTATTTCTCATTGTCCCTGGCATCTTTATGGCTTGTGAGCAAGAGGTGGAGCCAACTGAGACATGGAACTTAGATGTATTTGCCTGCCTGAAGTTTTCCCTCACTTCATTATGTGGGTCTCAATCATTTCATGGTTAGAAAACCACCAAGGAGTCTCTCCAAGAGCAGCATGGTTTTGCACTCCATTTCTATCCCAGCAAATCCAGTTTAATTAATGATATAAATGAGAAAGAAGCTGTGATTACAGGAAAATCGACTCAACTATGTGATTTGTTTTCGTATCTAAAACATTCAGCATCGCCCCCAAATAGCAATAAAAAACAGAAGTCTTTTTGCATTGTGATAAATAAGAGCAGATGATTTCTGAGGTAAGGTTTTTGCAGAATGCCCGATAAGGTACCAGAAGGGTATTCAAGAGGCTGGGTCCCTAGTCCAGTTGCTCATAATGCTGGGAGGTAATGAAGTCACTTAGCTCTCAGCTGCTCTATTGCAAAACTGGAAATACATTAATAGATCATCTAAATGTGGCATCTGGGCATCTGTTCCAAATTTAGTTTGTCCCCTTCCTCCCCTCGTGCAAAATGGTGGTACTTTTTCATTCAGATTACCAGATTTTGTACAGTGCAACAGTGGTCTTATGAGAAGAAAGCAAAAGTTAATTTCTTAGAATAAAAATAGAAGAGCGTTTCAGAACATGGTGAATTGATAGAGATTTGTATAAGACCCAAATTGGCTTCCTCATTTTGCTGGCTTTCAATGAATATTAAATAATATATACATAAACATTTCAGAATGAGTTAAACACTTTCTTCAAATTAAATCATTGCCAAATTTATACTGAAATTTCTCTTACCTCATCAGCAAGAAATGTTTTAAAATAGAAAATGAATTAAACCTCTCATTTTGGAGGCATCAAACCAAATGTCTTCATTTTGAAGTGTTTTTTTTTTCCAGAAGAGTTTCTTCCAGAAACAATCTGATCAAACATTAGCAAAGCTTTTCAGTCATTCCAAGTACCTGGTTGTGTATTTTACTTCATAGAGAAAAAAAAAAATCTGAAAATATTTTCCCAGCTCATGTAGTTGTAGCAGTCAGAACTTTGTTATCCTCCTATGACCTGCAAGTCTGGGATGGCTCAGTCTCCTTTTCATTTAGGTCTGAGGTCCTTCTAAATAGAAACTACCAAACCTAGGGCTGTTTCCTGAACCATAAAGTACATTAGCCATCAAAGGGAATGGAAACTTTCCTCCATTTACTGAAGAATTAATAAGCAAAGTGCAATGACAGTTACAATTTAAGAGGCAGGAGTGCAGCCCTGGTTGCCTGGAAACAGGAGGATGCCTTTGGAAAGCCACACCAGGCTCACTCAGGAGAGAGGCCTCTTACACAACCTGACACCTGTCTTGTCCCGGTTAAAAATGTGACTTTTCTCATTGCTTTTTATCAAGACTTTAATCAGTTCCGAAATTCATTTAATCTTTACCACATATTTCACTGTGAGGATATATCTGGTGAAATCCATTAATTAGAGATGGATCTGAATAAGGGTCCCACACCCAAACTTTGAAGGAATGAGCCAGCATTCAGATTTTGTAACTGTTCTTTTTCTTGTACTGCTGACCAAACTCTACAGGAGTGTTCAGACCTGGGTTGACCTATGGAATGGGAGCAAGCAGATTTTGCCAGAAGTCATATATGAAGCAGTTTAAAACTGCTCAGTTTAAAACCTGCCTTTCATGTTAACCAAGCTGATTCAAAGCGGTTTGCATAAAACCAGATATGTTATATGTCTGCAGCAAAGCTAGTATCAAATCCTGACCTGTTATGGGAAAACCAGAATTAATAATTTCATGAGCATTGCTAATGCATTTAGCTTTCATGCATGCTTTCTATGCAACGTCAGCAGCAAACCCCTATAAATAATATCCCCTGCAGCAAAAAGACCTTAGGAATTGAGGTATATACAAAATATCTAGTGAAAATGATATAATTAAACCAAAACTGCAAGGGGCCTAGTTAGTAGAAAACTCATAAGGTTTTATAGACATTCCTGTCTGCCTGTGACTATGGTCCTGGGCTGGTCCAGCACCAGCTCCATCCAGACCAGTTATCAGCTCCAGTGATACCAAGCTGACTTAGACTGTTCAGCCGAGTTTCCCCTGTGGCCTTTTGTAGGCATGCTGTGCGCTGGGGGTGCAAACCTTCACCTCCACAGTCAATGGAGAGAAACCACGTAACTTCTTTGAAAGGACACTCCAGGGCAGTCTTGAGTGACTCAACTTCCAGTTGAGTGAGAGCAATGCATGTACTTCAGTGACTGGGGTCAGCTACAGAACACAAAGCCCCACCTTCAGGACATGAGGACCATGTGAGAAGGAAATGCAGATATCCCGGGTTTCAGACTCACAGGCCTTTCAGTATGGCAACTCACTTGAAGAAAGTAATCAGAATTTGATCCAATATTTAAGTAAGAAATCCAACATCCAACAGTTTGTCTACAATGTGTTTGCCTTCAACCAACACTATGCACATTGCAAATGAGTAGAAAATACCTTGCTGTCCGAGTTGTTTATTTGCAGAATACTCAATATTTCCAGCTTCTGGGCAAAAGTAGACACAGTAAGAACAGACTTCTCAGAGTCCCCAGGCACGAAAGGAGTTACTTTATTCAAAAATGAGTACCAAAATAATGTGTGCTTTAGAAGGCAGAAGAGGATAGATACCAGCCTTATGCCTTACGCTCACTATTTGATTACTTGAACCTTTCATTATTGCAGTTCCCCCCTGTTTTAAGGTGGAGATAATGTATTTTTTCCTAGGACTATTATGACAGCTGGAGCTTTACCAACTGCTTTGATGTCTTTGAAGGAAAAAAATACTCTATCTGCCTACATTTAGAATGACAGAACATTGTGAATCAGGTGGAGGTGGCTTTGACCAAATTCCTGTAGAGCCCTTTATTGCGTGAGGTATGGTTGTTTCATCAAATACAGTTTTTCCTTCTTCCAAAGCACTGTGATGTCCCCCAAGATGTGACACTTTTGCTAAGAATTGTTTGTCCTTTCATAAATCCCGTATGTGCTGAGAAATAGGAATATTTTGTGAGAGTCTTTGTGCCTGGTAATTTTATCAGTTCTTATCACGTTGCAGAGAAAGAAACGGCAGTAAATTGGATGTCTTACCTTGAAAAGCTTTCAAAAAGAAAACGTGATATGGTGAATAGATGCCTGGAGGGTAAGGGGTTTTTTCTTCTTGGGTTACAGGAACACAGACAGGTCAGTATGACAGAGAGTTATGTTAGTATTCATGAGCCAACTTTCCCTTTGCCTTGAGAGCTTGCTGTAATGGCTTGAGAAACATGCTCCACTGTGGTGGCTAAATGGCAGATTGCATCCGGCATCAGAGACTGGGGGAATGGTGACAGGTCCTGAATACCAATCAAGCAGGAGCTGTTGATTGCTGTGATTTGCCAGTGGCTGTGAAGTGCCCAAGGTAGGCAGCCAAACCTTCCTTTTTACTTCTTTTGTGTGTGTTTAACACAATGCATAGTGAATACTGCATGGCAGCTCAGACAAGTAAATAATTTCCTCATGGCATCAGGTCACATGGCTTCAGGCCTTGTGGCAAGTATAGCAACCCCTTTACAGCAAAAATATCCTGAAATCTTAAAATGCTTCTTCTCAAATAAATAAATTAAACTGGGTGTTACCAACCCTAAGAAGGGAGCAGGGGGGACTCCCTTGAATATAGCCAATTCTCAAAAATGGTCTATTTGTATAAAAGCTGCATGTTAAAATTGGGCAAACATCCAGCTGTGGTTAGATTAAACCCTTTTCCTTATTTGAAAAAAAATACTAAGTTAAACGCCTCCATTTCATTATTTTTCCTAGCTCTTTTTGGTACTGTGGGCCAATACTCCAGCTGGCATAAATCAACATCATTAGGCATATGAGTGTAACAGCAGCTGAGCCCAAGAGTTTGGTAGGGATGGGTCAATTTATGTTTAGCCTTACATTTAGCCTTACATTCAGCCTTACATTCATAGTTGCTTTTCCCTGTGTTGTTTTTGCGGTGTCTGTGAGATCTCTTCATGAACACCAAAGAAATAGGCATGTCACGTCTAATATGAACAGACTGCTTACCATTTCTGTAGTTGCTTATACTTGAGGCACTCACAGAAATTTTTATGCGGCCAGAACTTGGCACGTTATGGCTCACGTGCCATTGCTTACGCTTGCTGAGGCAGCATCCCCAGTCAGTGCTGGCAGCGAGCAGCTATGAAGGCAGCATCAATCTCAGTCTGCTTTATGTGCTGTCTGTGCCTAAACCAAACCTTCCTGCCTGCAGGAAGGCAGGTCTTGCTGTTCTTAATTGACATATCAGGAAACAGAGGCCAAGAAGAGCCACCTACCCTGCCTGATCCCGTTTACAGCCTGGCCACAGATGTACACCCCACTTCATGAGCTCTTTTTTCTACTGCTTTGCTGATGAAGTACATTTAGTGACTAGCACAGCCAAAAAGAAAGCAAGTGTTCCAAGCAAGAAGCAAGCACATACACCCTAGGGTACATGTGCAAACTATGAATTAAGCAACTACAGTTTTGTCTTGTTTAGGTGGACTACAGTTGGAGATCTTGGGAGAATTCAATTAATTCAGGGTTTTGTAATCCCTCTGCTGCTGGGTGAGGCACAAAGGGGCTGCACAGAGCGGTTCCCTGAACCAGAGCAGCCTGCTCCTCCCTGAGCAGCTCTCCTTGCTAAACAGGGGACAGGGATTCTCTCCCATCTGACACATGGGATGCCCTACCCTACTGGCCATAAGCATCCTGCAGGCATCATCTTTCCAGTTAAATGTATTATTGTGGCATGTATTTTTCAGGCAGATCATTAAAGATACATTAATTTTTATTATACTATTCAGAGAGAACAGTGGGAAGAGCTGTTGTTGCTCGAAGCACGGAGGTAGTTACTGGAAGTAGCCTTTATAAGGCAAAAAATACTCTGCCTGTCCCCAGCTACCGTGTAATGCCTTTCCCCTTCTTACAGCTGGGGCTGACACACTGGGAAATGCCACCTCACACCCAGGGGCTGCCTGTCTCTCTGAGAAAACAGACACAGGTCGTTTGTGGGTGTACCCTGTATCACAGGGACACCTGCTGGAGCAAAACCTCAGTAACATCTGGAGAAAGTCAGACAATTGCTCCGGACCACGGTTATGTTTTGAAATAAAACTAAGATCTCATTCAAATGCAGCTAAGCTCTCATTATATTCTTTCCTCAGTTAATTGTACTGTTCTGTGTCTTTGTTAAATTTCCCAGGCATATGAACAGATGATTAAAAATTCCCTTTGATTTACATGATAACAGAGATGACTGACCTTGTGCACTTGTCATAACGCTGCTTCTATTAGAGAGTCTCTTGCTCCTGCTGTTCTTGTGAAAAGCCTTGGATTCATCCTTAGGGAAGTTTCAGGCTGCACTGTCCCCTCTGACCAGAATGCTGTCTGGAGCTGACACTACTGCAAGCCTTGAGGAAAGAGGCCACATATTTTGCTGTGTCCCATGAGCAGAACAGAATATTTATTTCTTGCATACTGCTATGTCTAGAGACAGTCAGATAAAACTGATGGATGCAACACCCCATCTCCTTCCCTGGTCCCCAGGGGCAACAAGCACCCTTAGGAGCAAATGGAAAGGACAGACCTTACTCCTCAAGACGAACTCTGACAAGCCCAGTGCCTAACGTGCAGAGCAGGGGACAGTCCTTTGTGTGATGGACATTTTTATTCTTGTGTGATAGAACTGTAGAAGTAATAGTTGTTAGTACTGGCTTTAAGAGATTTACTGCTTAAGGTTTTAGGAGTAGTAAGTCAATCACTTTAAAGCACAGGTTATACAGAAATTTCATTCTGAATTCTAAAGTGTTGTAGTAGTACTCTTAGGAACAGTGTCATTTGGGATTTCTAAGGGCATAAAGTAACGGGGTTTTTGATCTCGCCCACTAAGCACCTTCAAATCACTCTCCTACGGCTGTGGTAGTGTATTGGTAATTGCGTAACTGATGACAGAAAGTCGTAATCTCTCCAGGCCTCTAGTGAGCAGCAGAGCAAATGAGGAAAGTCATCGTGTTTTCAGTTCCTTCCATGTGTGTCACTTTGCTGAGCATAAGACAGTTCACATCTGCACCTACCCACGCCATTTCTTGTTGATTGTAGAGCAGTGACCTGTAAGGTATTTGAGTTTGTGGCCCCAAACATTTCTGCTGCACTTTTTTGTAATACGTGCATTCTGTAACTTTATGTAAATATTCCAATAAGCACATTATCTAAGCATGCAAATATAATGCTGTCTGCTTTTGAGACAGCAATAGGTAATACAGCAATCCTGTAATGCTGCAGCACTTGTAGTTACAAACATAGGCAAGAGGTAACAAGGGTGCTTTCACTACTCTTTGAAAACTGGTTTTCAAGTGTTTTGAAACTACTAATGTAGCATTTTTAAAAACAAGCATGAGATTCTACAAACTGGTGCTCATAATCCTCCTACTGAGAAAGGAGAGTCAAGATACTGTGATGCAAGACTTAGAAATGTGGCGTTTGTGGTGATGGAAATTTCTCAAGGAGAATGGCATTGCCTAGATAGGGTTTCAGTCTCAGTGGAGAAACTTGACAAAAAAAGACAAGGACATTCACTGTCTCCTAAAGGGGAATTTGGTAAAATTCAGCTTCTGCTCTTCCATTCCAGTATAACTGCACAGCAGAGAGCTGAGAATCAAGAGCATCATTCTTTGTCAAGAAATAGGTGTAGATACGTGTTTGTTAATGCATATACAGAAAATGAGGGTAAAATCCAGCATGCATTAGTTGTTGTGAGGTCTCTGTTCTGCTCCTGTAGATTTCTTCGTACATACTGGAGGGTATCATCGAGGGTAGAGAAACCCTTTATACCACAAAGTTCTGCAAACATAGTCTCTTTCTGTTCAGGTGATGGCTATCAATCATTACAACTTAGATTAGGTCTCAAGTCCATGCAAACACAAATCTGTCCAGTCTTCTTCCTTGTCACCACTCTTGATGGATACCACTCAGAGGTTTTGCTTTCTGTGATAATGTCATTCTGGACATTTTGTTTCAAGCTTTTGTGATGCAGCATCTTTCGTGGAAAATGACAGGTGATACAATTTATTTTACAGGCACTGTATGATGTTGGACTGGAATTCTGGAACAAATGTTTCGCACAATACTTTCTCAGTACTTTCAGAATTTATAAATTTATAAATAGAACTCCATTTTTACTCTCAGGTAAAACTGGAGCCTGTGAAGTACTGTTATTTGGTGATGAAGCAATATTAACTGTTTACTACTTATCTGTTCAGTACAGCAAACTGTCTGCCTTTAGCATTGCTGCTAAATACAGCAGTATGTTCAGCAGCTGCACAGTCCAAAGTCTTATTTACAACCAGGTAAGCAAGGAGAAGAGCTCAGTGCTGTAGCTGGCTCACTAGCCATAACCTCAGGTCTGTAACTGGCAAAATTCCAGTGTTTTTGCAAATAAGCAGATTTGAGTAGTATAGAGACTGCAGAGCTGGCATCAATTCAATGGCTTGTGGCTCTCCTGATACAGCAGCAACATTACCAGTGTATGTAGCTACGTGTGCCGCAAATCTGGGGCTATTTCTATTGGCACTCATAACAGGAACCTCTGGCACAAGCAATTTCACATACCTATTGTTCATTTGGAGCACTAGGACACACTCTCACAAAACGTCCAATTTCATGCAGTGTTTGCACTGGATTCCTCTTGCAGGCCAGCCAGCATAATATCCAATATACTGTGTGGAGTCACAGTGATAGCAAAGTTTTCCCTATGTATTTGGAGTCTGCTGAGCATGTGTCTGCGGTATTGCAATTTTCCATAGACTGCACTTTAAACTCCCATCTGGAACGGCTGCATGGCTTGAACGGCGCTTGCTGTGCCCTGAGTTACCATTTTCACTTCTGCCATTGCTGACTCAGTCGACCCGCAGTGGCTTCAGCGAGCATTTGTAGAGTCAAGTTTGATTCCAGCAGTAAACTCTCTCTAATGTGAGGAATAACTTTTTTTCTCTGTAGGCTGACCTTAAATAATTTTGTCTGCCATGTTTCCAGACCCACAGACAACAAGCATCTCTCATGAGAAACTACAGTGTAAAGTTTTGCTGCTTTCCCACAGTCCCTTTCCAAGCTGGCAAAATTAATGGTGTTCATCTACAGCAGTTGTTTTAAGTACACACAAACATCGTGATTCCAGAAGTACAGTACCATATTAATCATCAGCTTGGGAAAGTGTGTAAGCAGGCACTTGCCTTTCACTCAGTTTCAGTTTATGCTTTCCTGTGGAATGTCCCTGGCACTAATTGTGAGCATGTACTGTATCCAGACAGGTCTGGTCAAGCAACAGGGAGGTTAATAGTCTCATTCACGTTTTGCAGGAGTGCAGTGGGTTTACTAGGGACTGTAGCAAAGCACGGATGGGAAGAGCAGACTCTGAGAATTTTACTTAGGTACAAAAGAGCAAGAGAAGTAAAGGCTAGGTATGCCTGTGGTCAGCAGTAACATAGAGCAAATGCACGCGGAGAAATTAGCCCGTAATGAAGGCAGGGTCACTGATATTTTTCTTTATCTCAGAAGAGCTGAACAGCAAAAATGCCACACTTCACCAATTTATTAGTAGGAACTTTTACTTTAAGCATAGAGAAGCTGAAACCCAATCAAAATTACACAAAGGTGTTATTAAGAGGTGGGACAACAGCAGTCCGTTCCTCTGAACTTTGTACGGGTTGGCTCACGGTGGCTTTGGGCAGAGAAAAAGAGTGGCTTGGAGCAGGAGCAACTTGGTCTCACTCCTCTCCAAACTCTAAGAAGTAAAATGCATTTCTGTGGGATGAGCTGGCTCTCAGTGGCTGTGTGAGGTCAGCCCTGCCGAGATGGACCCCCTGAGCCCTTCATTTGCAGAGGAGTGCTTTTACTGGTGATACTAAAAAGATGTCCAGATGCTCTTCTTGTTTTGCATTTTCAAGCTGCTGCCAAACCAACTGGGAAGCCATATTGTACAGATGAGCCAAGTCATATTGTGTATAAATTTGTGTGTAATTCATAGCGCTTGCCTTTATTTTCCAGCAAACTTTCTTTTAAAGGTCAGACCAGAAATTTGGGAAGGTATTTTGTCTCTCTGAGGGACAAAATGCAGCCTCATCTCAGTTACCAGCACCCAGTTGCTAGCGCAGAGTGTTAAGCTAGATCCTCCTGGAGAAGAAATGTTCAGCAGGAGAGAGTTTAAAAGTAATTAGTAACTGGGGAAGTTGAAAAGGTAGCTTTAGAACAAGTAAAAAGTAGTGCGTAATGATTCGCTGGAGAGCTAATACGTAAGTGGAGAAAAGAAGTTAATTTATCAAGATAAACAATAAGATAGTTAAAATTAAGGGGAATAGAAGAAGAGATAATTAAAATCCAGTATTGTTAAATACAAAACCACACTTCGTGGTAGCTAGATTTTTGTTTTTAATAGAGCCCAGCTGGGCAATTGAGGAAATGCAAGGTATTGGTAAAGAGCTCCTAAAAGAACAGTGAAGCATCAATGTAAAGGTATCCTTTAGGACACATTTGCTCTACATATAAACAAACTTATTTTGTTTCTATTTTACCATCAGCATAGAAAATTGCAATAGCTATAGACAGAAGCTTTTGCAGGGGGGTAGGGGCGGTGGAAAAGGCATTTAGCTCACTGAAGCAATGGCAGAAACAGAGCCAGCAGTGCCAAAAGCAGAGGTGGCCGCCTTCTGGTCTCCTTTACTTGTTCCTCTTGGGTGTTTTTTTTGAAGTGCTGCCTCCTTTAAGAAACCAGTCTGTGTAATGGGTGCTCCCCCTCCTGCTCAGCTAAGTGTCTGGGAGGAGGAAAGAGGTACTGCTTTGCCATCTGGAACAAAGAATTCTTCAGCAATGGATTTTTACCTTCTGTTTCTGGATCAAGAGAGGCAGATGTTGCTGCCTGCTACTGCTTTTTAGGAGACTTATTAGGTGCCTGGAAGGGTCATGCTGTGGCATTCCAGCATGTGACTGGCCATCCTTCAGAGGGCTGGAGCCAGCAGTTTTCAGTACTTTAGGATCTTTTTTTAAACAGTTATTAGTAAAAAATATATATTTATGAAACTTAGAAGATGGGAGAAGAAGAAAGTTATAATGACTCACATTATCTGAGTCAATATCTAAAGAGAGGAGATAGGGTAAATATGAAGTATTTGAGTCCCTTATTTGTGTAGATGTGCACACTCATCATAGAAGGAAGCAAATTGGTCTTGAATGTCCTTGTGCAGTTGTGTTGACATTTTTAGAGGTTTTATTACACACTGATGCATTCAACTGTTCTCAGATCAAAAAGGAGAGGTGAGGTACTTCACCAAAAGAAGGGATCAGAATATCGTGCATTGGATTTGAATAACACGTTTGCAATCACCTTACCTCTACACTTCAGTCTACAATGAAGTAGTGCCATGGTGCAAACATGGCACGTGGTGATGTGGCAGCATTGCTCGTTCCTTTTGTCAATCTGTTTAATGACTGACCATTACTGATATTAAATACAAAAATGGTGTTTCTGATCCTTTTCTTTTTTTATGCAAATATACCAAGGTGACACAGGCTGAATAAAGCGTGTCACACAGCAAGGCCTGGTTCCCTATTTAGGTGTTTTTTGCCCATCTCAAGCACTTTGTGGGAGATCTCAGGTAGAAGGAGAGCTCCAGCAACAAAAACTATCTTACTGTTTCCAGGCACATCTACATCCAGGACACTTGGGATGTTGGTATTTTTCATTATTATTTTCTATGTTCCAGCAAGACTTTTTTGCCAAAGATATTTTGAGACTTCTGTTTAACTTACTTAAAGTTTTCAGTTGTTGGTGTAGGAACTGTTTTTAATGTATGCTGAGAACATTTTTAATCTTAAACTCTCAAAATGGACTGAAAAATACGGGAACAATGATAACTGTTTCAAGCACTAGGAGAGATGACTTGAGTGAAATTAGCTGGTTTATCCAGGATTACTCTGCCAGCCACTGGTACAATGATGAATGGTAGTTTTATGTTCTGTTGTGCTGTGATGACAGACAATAGAATTTCAAATATTCATTGTAGTCTCAAGAGGTGCTGTCCTTCTGTCTCTCTTGAGGATGTGTGGTTGGGTTTCAGACTGGCCAAAAAAATTTTATATTGCCAATTGCAAGTGAGCTGGATGAGGAAGAAGGGACCCATGAGCGTCACAGGGAACATCCAGGAAAGCAACCAACATCCATGAAAATGCCTGATTTTCTACAGTGTTCTTCTGTAGGGTATCTTTGAAATTATAAAGAAAATTAGAAAGGGGAAAATTCATACACAAATGAGACCAAAGAAGTCTCAGAGATGTATCTGCCATGACAATGTTCATGGCTACCTAGTGAAGGAGAGAGTGCAAGACGATTTAGAACAAAAAGAAAGCTCTCTGGTGTTTGCTTCATTGTTCATTTAAGTGCCAGCAGCCATGCATCGTTTGACTGCAACTATTTTTTAGAGGGAAAAGACAATAAAAGATTGTGTCCTTCCCAACTGTGTATCTACTCTCTTTACATTTGGCAGCCTGCCCTAGTAATGCTTCCAAGGCAGAACTTTAATGGGAAGCTGAAAACTATCCAGAATGTGGTTTATGTACGTTTCTAACATTTAGCATTCAATAGAATATATCAGAGGACATATGCTGCTATAATTTTTTTAATGCTGTGGATCCCACTGAAAAGAAAATAATTTTTCCCTGGGTGACAGATTCTTTCCAAACCCTGTTTCACTGCAGCAGGCATTGCCATAACAGGACTGAAACTGATTAAGATCTATAGCAGGTGACAAATTTGAGAAGGAACAGTGCTTTCATTATTTAAAAATTAATAATGGAGGGGTTTTCTGCTTTAGATGCTAATATGTGTCAGCAGTAAGGTAAAAGATGTCTTGGAAAGTGCTTTTTCTGTAGATGAAATGTATTGTAAGAAAACATGGTTTTTTTATGTTACAAGAGTAAGGGAAAGACAGGCACAGTAATACCATTTACATTTATATATCACCTTTCATTCTGAAAGCGGAACAGCTGATTACGGGTTACCCTATCCAGGGCAACCATTTCACCCACCACAGAAATGCAGTCTCCCCAAGAGAGGGATGTAGCAGGTGTTTGACAGTGTGTAGCACTGATCACAAGCAAAAACATCACTGCCGGATGAAACGTACTGGGAAACTGTATGCAGGCAAGGATGTTGTGTGCAGCCTAAAACTCAACCTAAAGTTTGAATTAAAGAAAAATTGGAGCCAGGTTGTGCTGACCTTTTCCAACCTATGACTAAACATGGCTATTTTTAAATGCAGAATTTTGATCATTGATTTTTTAAATTATTTTTTTAACTCCCGTGCATGAGGTTATATCACCACTTCTTTCTGTGCACTGCATAGTGTTTTCCCTCACAAAGGAGAAGCAGCAGGCTCTAAAGATGAGGGTACAGCTGAATTGGATCCTAAACATGTATCAGTGGAGTTCAAGAACTGATCAGGGACAATGTTATCTGCTACTCTAAGTGTATTTCCTTTTACTTCTCATTATATCTCCTTTTTAAATGACTTTTTACCTCATTTCCTGCAGAGGTGCCAGAGATTCTTTTCCTAGTGTTGAATCCCCTAAATGGGATGTCTGGGTATCCATCCCAGGTAGGATACTCAAAGCCAGGTGAGCCATCATCAAAAAGATCTGTCTCCTGGTCAACAGAAGCACCGCAACAGATGTTTGACCATTCATTGTGCTGAATTGCTCAGATTAAAATTTTGGAGGCTGTTTTCTGTTGCTCAGGCCATCAGTTTGTAGTTTTGCTGCTTCTCGGGAAAGGATAAGGTACGAGGTTTTTGAAGCAGGAGGTAGGTTTGAGCTAGAAATGATAGATGTTTCTTACAGTAAAACGTATCAGAGATATTTTAGAATTATTTATCTATATGATACCACTTGGTATATTCCAAGTGATCACATAAAAATTCTGTATTTGTAAAATACATGGCTAGTTGCAAAGACAATTCTATGTTCATACAGCCTCCGGCTGCCTGCAACTAGTGAGGGCTGGTCTGCCAGGTCAGAGCTGCAGGTGGGCAGCAGGTTTTGGCCATATCCTTCTTTGTTCCCAGCAGGAACCTGACACAGTAACCTTCTGCTCCTGCTTTTTACCCATAGGGGAGATACTACTATTCTTCTGCACATTGGAACATTGAAAAACAGATGAATGAGCTATGTCTGTGAGAAGGTCTGTTCTGAAAAGAACTGCACTCAAATGGCAATGATGTGCTAAACGTGGTGTATTTTTAATTTTTCTGTAATCAATGTCCGTATCTCCTAAATTTGTTGGCAGTTCCAATACTGAAAAACTAATTTGCACTGATGTCTAAACCTTGGAGATCTTCAAGTGTGCGCACACCAAAATTCCTAGCAGAAACCCATGTTGAAAATGACTATTTTAAAAGTCATATAGGGAATCAATGGTACAATCAGAAACAGACAGAAACCCTGACTCATTTATTACATTCCTGGTGTGCTCTCACCTCAAGAACCTGTTCCCTATCCTGACTGTTGTGTGCTTCCTTCAGGGAGCTGCATATTTAGTCTCTCTCAACTCCACTTTAGTAGACATAAAACGTAATCGAACTCAAGCTAATATATATCAGGAAAGAATGAAATTAAAATTACAGCTAGGTACCCAATTTACAGTAATTTGTCATGGTACTGCTCCGCTTACTCTTTTCCAATATCTGGCCTTTGCTCCAAGAAATTGAAAGCTTTGTTTGTTATTTCCTATTTTAGCACTAATAGGAATAAATGCATCACCTGGAGGTAAGGAGTTTTCAAATAGTTCAAGAATATTTTTATTTTAAACCTGGCTCAGGATGGTTAGAATGCATGCAGCAAATAGGTAGAAGTGTTAAAGCTTCCTCCCAAAGTTCTTACCTTTCTTTAACTGCAGTTGGCTGTTTCCTTGCTTTGGCATAACTATGACAAATGATCCATAAAATGTCTGTTAGTTCACCTTATTCATATCACTACCTGCACTGGAAATTACCTCTAGGAAAGGAGAGAGAAGAAGGGAAGGAGTCACAGCTCTCTTTAGCAGTAAACTCCACATTGGTCATGGCGTGGCCGTCACCATCACAAGTGACTGATCTAGAGCTAATAAAAGGGTGAAATTCCTTTTCCCTCCTTCCCAGGAATTCTGGGCTCAATCATAATAATAAAATATCCACTCTAAAAAGGAAAGCTTTTAGTTTTTTCATGACAAACTGCCAAAATGTGGTTGGCAGCTTAACATCTTCCCCAGTGGTAATGTCTGGGAGATATTTTTGTGCTTTCAGTGATGAACTGATGCAACAAAACCCACACTGCAGTAGCTCCAACCTGTACTGGAAAGGAGGGTGGGGGGATAGGTAAACTGCTTTCATTTTGAGAAGGTTACCTGGTGTTTTCTGTTCAGTTTATGGAACTGTATTAGAAATGTCCCTACTTTTAATTTTGTCGGTATAGAACTACAGAAATTCTGTCATGCTGCATTTCTCATTTGTTCATACATGTGAGTTTGGTTTGGTTTTCTTTCCTCAGCACTGATTTTTTTTTTTTNCAACACCAAAAATGCCATTTTAGATGTAATTCAAACTGTGAAATCTGAGTTCGTGGGAACGACAGAAATGAGGATAGTCGTTTGAATATTTGCTTTGGTCTCTCCAGATCCAGTAACCTTAAAACAAGCCACATGACAAGGAGGTGAGTTACCGAATCTATGCTAGTGTGAAACCAACGTTTGTTACTACAAATGTTATTATTTGTTAATGTTATTACTGGTATGTTTTTAATTCTTCCAATACACACTCTCCAATGTATTCTGTTCTTCCTCGTTAACCCAATGATGAATCCCTTTCCATTTTTACCAAATCAAAGTTCCATTTGGCTAAAATTCTCACTGATATTAGATAACAAAATTCAGAAAAGAATGAAGATCAGGAAAGTGACACTGAAAAACACACGATGCATGTTAATATTAATGGCAGTTTTTTTCACTATCATTATTCCTGTGACATTAGGTCATTATCAATTTGCCTGTGTTCTTGCTGTTTGAAGAGATTCAGGATTTATATGTGGTGTGTTTGACAACTACAACAGCAGATGAATCCATTTTTAGTTACTTTTTTATTAAATGAAATCCTCAAACTAATGTGGAGAGAGGCTCTTTTTTTACTGGGAAGAAGCATCAAGCAATAACAGTTGGTTTATCATTCTCATTGTGAGAGCGATAAACCAACTGTTTATCCTTTAAAACTACTATTTTCCTGTAACTTATGCCTTTCTTCTGTGCTGGAATTTTAAAGATGTAGATAATTGTTAGCTAGGATTATTCAAATGGACCATTGGATAGAAGCTTTTGTTTGCAGGTTTTAAAACCATCTGTTCAAAGTAGCCAGAAGACTTATAGAATGGTCTCGTTAAAGGTTGGACATACCCATCTGGCATGTGAGAGAGTACTCAGTGTGTGAGGAGTGCTAACAGCAGCAGCAGGTTTTGTTTAGGGCTGCCTTCTAATGTTAGGAGTTCTAAAATAAGCTATCAACAAACCTTCTCTTTGTAAGAAAAAAAGTATGAGCTCTTATTAGATTTTTTTATGCTTTTTTTTTCTCACTGAGGAAGATCTGCACATTTTTTGAAGTTCTGTACTGGCAAGGTAGCAGATTTTCTTTCCTAAATCTCTAAGAAAACACTGATGGTGTTCTGGAAATCTTTGCTAGCTCTTAATATTTAATACATTCCACAAGTTGCTTCATTGCCCGCGCATAGCAATGTCAATGGGGCCCAAAGATCCAGCATTCTTGCCAGCTGAGAGCTGTCAGCAGTGAAATGCCCGTTCTGCAGAGAAAGTACAAAACCCAGAGCCGAAGGTTTTATTATGTGGTAAGCTATTTTCCTTTTCCCGGATTAGCGATCATTCTGCCTTAAGGCATTTCTACAGGATATATCAGTCAGACCAAGTGTCCAGCATGTCATCTTAGAACATTGTTCCACTCTCAGACAGCTTGTGAGGAGAGGGAAAATCCTTTGTGAGCTCTCTAAGCAACTGGAACTCTGAAACCATCTATTAGATCACGGTAATGGTTGTAATTGCTTAGTAAATGCTATAGATACACTGAGGAGCATGCAAATACTCTAATTCTCCACAATAAGCAAAGAGTGCTTCAGGTGTACCTGAAAACCCAGTAATTCTCTGATGATGACTTCCAGAACACAGACATTGCCAGTGCCTAGGGTCCTTCTTTAATTGAGTTGAATTACTCTGCTGGTTGATAGATTTGGCTTCTCCCACTGGACCTGGGGTGATAGAGAGGCCTCCTCATTTTTGCTCTGTGGAAAAATCTTTTTTATTACTTCTGCTGTCACGAGATGGGATTCTGATTGTGCTGTTCTGGTGAATATAGATCCTCTTCAGACACAAAGCAAATCTTTTTAATAAGTTCCCTCTCTCCTTTTCTTACTCATCAGTCCTGTTTGTGGCTCATCCCTCTGGATGCTGGGACAGAGCAGGAGAAGCCTGTGGGCTGGGGTTTTCTCTGTGTCTAACAAGGAACTGAATTTCACCTCTCTTCTACGAACATGTCGGTGAGTTTATTTACAATCTTACCTGCCTGCTTCAGTTCCGTTTAACCTCTTGGGAATGTTTCTGTGGTGTTTTGCCTATTCTCAATAATGTCTCTAGAGGCAAAAATCTCCCATGTTGTGCAGTATGTTTTCTCCTTGATTTTTTTTCCTCTTGATTTTTTTCTTAGTCTTCCCTTCCTTCCACATAGCTGTTACTATCAGGTACTTAGGTACAGTGTCAAATCATTTCTTTTCTAGTAAATTTAATGCTACTGAAAGATACTGGACTGGCAACATACAGAGCAGTAACCTCTGTTCACAGAATGAGACCAGAACGCAAGACGAATTGCTGTGAAGTAGTTTGAGGTGATTGGGGTGGCTAAACCTCTGATCGCCAGGAACTGCTCTCGAGACATATTCAGTCCTTTGGTCACTCTTGGCCAATGGCAAACCAGTTGGTGCTTTTTGTATTAGTTTTGTTTCGTGGTTTAATGAAAAAATTTTAATGTTGGAACATGGTAGCTACTTCAACAGCATGCAAACCCAGTCATTGCCTCCCGGACCCCAGCTGTATGATAAGAAATAGGAAAAGGTTATTGTCTTCTAACACTGAAAAAAAGAATCTTTCTGCAAAATGTATTTCTCTGTAGTTCACCTGCTATTGGTGGCAGGCTTGAAAAAAAATGCTCCATCTTCTCCATTCGATGTTAATGGTTAGATTTTCTTCTCTGACATTTTTCATCGCACCCAGCGTAATGCTGGAAGCCAACACAGAAGATGCTGAAATGTTCTGTGATTCCACAAAGCAGAGAGAACTACCAGCAATTTACATAGTATGTGCTTACTTCTTTCCTGGAGCACATACAAATCATCTTTATGCTTGCATGGCTCTTACCAGAGGTCAACCCCAAGCTGAAGAAGCTTTAGCAAGCTCACACCACAACTGCAGAACTCAGAACTGTCTTTTTGCATTTGATTTCCTGCAGGTGGAAGTTGTTGTCAGCAAACAAGAAAAATATACTAAACTTGGGTAGAGCAAATGTGTTTTTTTTAATTTGTGAGAATGAGAGAAAGATCACGTGTTTCTCTTTTCAACTGCATGGACAGTACTGCAGTGCTAAAGCTGTGGATTGGCTCTAGGGAAACAGATGAGAGCTCACTGTGGGCAAGATCCATCAGTAAACTTGAGTCTAGCATCACTGCACACTTGTAACCTGTAATCAAATCCTCAGCAGGGTATTAGATATGTTAGCTTTCATGATGCACTATGTTTCTTAGGCAATATAGCATTTTTCAGTCATGTGACTTTGTCTTCAAGGCAGCTAAAACTGGAAATTTACACAGTGATTCTGTAGAGGGGAGTAAATAAAGGAGGGAGAAGAAAAACTCGAGATTTATCTGTCAGCTTGACAAAATGCATGATAAGACTAAACTTAAAAATTCACTTCCCCCACTTGGTTCACAGGCACTGGCAAAATGTAACCCCTTTCTTCATTTCCCTTAGCTTAGGTTTTGCTGACAGTTCCCTCATTTCTGGTTGACCAAAATGTTGCTCCTGCTTGTTCTGTATCTCGGAAGCACTGCTTTCATGCAGGCAGTAAAATAATTAGCAATATTTGCATTTCACAACATGAAATTTGCCCTTGCAACAGCACTTTTACAGTTAAATTTCCCTTTGGTTAACTCTGCAATTGTATTAATGCTCCAGAATCTGATATCCATCTTATCAATATCTTATAGAGAGCCCTGAGGGATCCTAGTGCAGTTCAGGATGGAATTGGGCTCATTCTTTTACCTGAGCAATTAATAATTCATTTGGTGGTACTTACTGTGTGTTCCCTCTGCCTTCAAGATAGGAGTCAACATTTCTTTATGTCAGAAAAATGTGCTGGCTTTAGGCTGCCTTTCAAAATACATGTTGTAATGGTAATGGAGCCCTGATCTTAGGTCCTGGCTCTGGCAGCACATATGATTTTTTTCTCATTGAATGGGACAGGAGATGAGCAATGCCCCTACAAGTCAGTTCTGGAGTGAAATGTGAGATGACTTCCCCAGTGGGTGAGCTGTGGACACTTGCAAAGCGTTTGCAGCACACTGCAAAACCGCACAACCACAACCTCCTCCTAAACTCAAATTTAGCAGATATTGGCAGAGAATATTGCTAATCTGCTGCCTTAGATTTTACTTTTTTACAGCACATCTCTGATCTGGTTTGTGAGGGAAAAATAAAGGTCATTAAATAAGATTAATGTGGGTCCATTTTATCTTTCCAACCCATATGAGAAATCAGGACTTTTTCACTGTTTACTTTTTTCAAAGTATTTCAAAACAGTGCCTCTGGTTTACAATGGGCAGTTTAAGACTAGAGATGTAAAAAGCATCATACCCTGTACCCAAGTTCCTGCCTATTAAGATGAATGTATCAGGTCATCCCGCAGAGACCTTGGGAAGAGCGGAGGTCCTGCAGGTACTGCAGCAAGTTCCTCACTGCCACCACAAGGGGCCAAGCTTGGGACACCAGAGACTCTGGTGGCTGGGTGAGCCCTTAGGGACTCCAGGCAACCCTCACTGATTTATACTACATGTTTTGTGCCACACGGCATTGCACAGGTAAGCCCAAAGGCAGGGGAAGTGCAAGAGCTGGCTGTAAGCATTCAGCTGCAGCTCAGGATGTGACTACTTTGGGATCTTCTAGGATGCAAATGTGCTGTACATTCACGGTGCTGTCGGGTACAGCCGCAGTAATGGTCAGCAAGTGAGACACACTCCCAATTTTGAAGCCTCCCTTCTGAAAACATGGGTCTATTTGCCAAAGCATCCAGCCTGGTGAAAATTTGCCAGACAGTGGGAGAAAAACTGCAATCCTGACAGCATCAGCAAGCAATTAAGGTCCAGAGAGAGGAGCTTAAAACCCAAGGTGAAAAAACATTGTGCCGCTGTATTACATGACTAATAAAGGAGACAAACATCATCAAACACCCACAGTACATTTATAGGCTTTATTTTAAGTTTTTTAAAGTGGATTAGAGACATTTGTATTCATTAAGGAGATAAAAACCCTTTCACTGGAACTCAAGTGTTTTATTTAAAAAAGTTAGTTTTATAGGTAGTGAAAGTACCATAAACAGAGAGATGAAATGGTCAGAGAAAAAAAATGTTGCATAAACTGCTTTAGAAAAAAACAAGACCATTTCTTTTTCTTAAATTCCTATTTAATGGATTAATGTATTAAAAAAGATAGATGATATACATGGATGGGAAAAAGTCCTGGAACTAGGAGTTCTTTCTTGTCTTGCTTTCCTACTTACTACAATTCTTCTCCGGTAACAATTAGGGGCACTAACTCAGACAGAGGCCTCTGTGAGCACTATAAAGAGGCAGTCCCAGCTCGGAAAAGCATTGCCTAGAGTGGAGAAATGTAAGCGAGGGTGGGGAAAAGGGGAAATAGGCCCTCTCATTTAAAACTGGGCATGATTGTTACAGGCATAATTAATGTGAAGTTGCAGAGCTTGAAGTAACAACTTTTGTTTTTCTGGCTAGAATGGGCAGGACTTCTAGGACTAACTTGTCTTATTATTTACTTCCTTTCCAGGTCATGTTTTATCTCTCCTCACCAGTTTCCTCCACTATATCCCTCTCTTGTTCTACAGTTTTTTTTTCCCTGGTTCTCCTTCCCTCCTCTCTCCTCAGTTTCCTATCTGTAGGACTCAATTCCCCTCACTTTCACTTCAAAAGTTGTCAGCCTTGTTCTGTTCCACTATTTCCTCATCATCCACCTACTCCTGTAGCATCTTTTTAGTATTATTTGGCAGTTTTGAGAAAGGGCTTATGAGATAAATTA
Organism: Pedionomus torquatus; assembly: GCA_013398155.1. Classification (NCBI taxonomy): domain Eukaryota; kingdom Metazoa; phylum Chordata; class Aves; order Charadriiformes; family Pedionomidae; genus Pedionomus; species Pedionomus torquatus. The sequence goes on along the minus strand of VZRU01020239.1, from coordinate 88,361 downwards.
CTTTTATAACCTGAGCATGTGAGTAAAGTGCTAAAGATCTTAGTTACCTGATAAAAATAAGCTAATCAGGAAGATGCAGTAGGGATTAATTGTGCTGGGAAACCTGGGAATTTTTTTTCCATTTTCTGCACCTGATTGGACCTTCCAAATGAGCTAGCAGGTGCCCTTTCAGCAGGCATGAGAAATTGTAGCTTAAAACAGATTGACTTTAGAAACAGGGTACTTTTTTCTCTTTTTTAAATGGAGGGCAAATGAGGTGTGTGACTACAGCCACTTTAACGCTTTGAGAAGCGTTTGTCATCAAAGTTGCAGAACTTATTTTAGCACAGTGCAGAAGTGTTAGACCATGCACTGTTTTTTGACAGTGCACCCATGGGTTATGCCATACCAAGATATCCTCTCTGTGGATCAATTTTCTGAGCAACTACCTTGCTTAGAAGCTACTTTTGGGGAGCAGAGCTCAGGTAAGATGCAGATCTGAAATGACGTTATGGACCCTTACTTGACCCGTGAGCCCTGCAAGCATAGATCTGCCAAGCCTAACAACAGGTAGCTACAAGGTAGCTCTGTAATTATTTTCCACCGGCCCTTCTTGATAGAGGATTTTGTCTTTTCAGTGTTGCAACTGTTTTCTTTCACTGATGTGTTAAAAAATAGATGGAAGCCAGGGTATTTTGCAAGTGCCCTTGACAAGAAATTTTTAAATTTTTAATAGGATAATATAATCAGTCATGGAGAAAGAGAGGATGAGTGTGAGATTTCTAGAGTATTTTCCTGCTCTGTAGAAGTTTCCCTCTGAAGAAATCACTAAGTCTCTCAGTTCCTGAATTAACCATCCTTCAAAACGTGAATGAAGTATTCCCTTTTCCATATTGTGAGCCTGTTGTGGTAAACTTGTTGAAAAACAATCTGGCCCTTGTCACCCCCTCATTTTGTACCTCATTTCTTTGATGAAAAAGGGAAACTGTATTAGAATATAGAAAACTCTGAATGTTAATTTTTCTTTGTGTCTTGTAATTTTCATGTCAAAATGGTCTCCAGCCTTCCTGCTGATGGCTACACATCTAAAATAAAAGCACAGATTCTCACAGCTCTCTCCGGTAAGGAGGAAAGACTCTGGGCCAAATCTACCTTGGAATTAAATCAGAGATATGCCTGTTGTTCATCCTGCTGCTTTTGCAAAGTAGGTTTCTTTTTGCCATTTATTGAGATTGTTCCCAGGGAACTTCTATCGTGGGTCACAAACATATGCCAGTTCAATGGCCCTTCAGTTTATTTTTCTCTTCCTGCAAGGTAACCATTCATCCATGGAATAATTTCTTCAAATGAGGCATTTTAATCCAAATTGCCAGTTAATACCTGCAGGGCCAGCTTCCCTCCTGATCAGCTCTGGAAATTAAGGGAAGCTTTGAATGCTGCTGTAAAGTTTTGCTTGCAGAAAGCAAAGGACTTTTGAAACACAGCAAAACTGGGAAGGCAAGCTCTGGAGCTTCAGATAAAATGCAAAACTGTAAGGGGGTGGGGATGGAGGGAAGCAAAGTATCAGACTAAGTTTGTTCTCAGGTCTCTCATGTTGTGTGGGTCTGGATTCTGAAGGATACTGTAAGTAAAAAATGAGTCTGGGGTCTCGCTGTACTGAACTTGTTCATTAATGTAGAATGACAAGTGTTACCCTCTTCTGTGCCTTTTCCTCTTATACTAATTATCTGATTGTTATCTCTGCTACAGCAAAACTGAATGATCATTGCACTTCTGCTAATTTCTGTGCTTATATAAATGCAGCTACTGTAGATTCCTGTTAAATGTGAAGGGAATAGGGCAAGGAGTTGTCAAATTATGTCTGTGCAAATGTATTTGCTTTGAAAATTTAAGGCAGAAATTCAGACCACGACCTGAACAGCCTCCCATATCAGTGCACACATGGAATTCGAGGGGAAACTTCCCTTGGTGTATTTTTGGGACTTTGACTTGTTTGTAAATATGAATGGATCACAAGTGCACTTAACTAAGTGTATTACAAAGAAAAATCATACAAGTCTTATACTACATCTTCCAGTGGAGCTGCAACTGAATCAATAGGATTCTCTTTGAAAATGAGAAAGAAAGGCAACTGTTAAAGTGCAGTGATAATTCTTCTACATGGTGATGGTTTTCTCTATGCAATATTGAACAAGAAGAAAAGCACATGGACGCAAACCAAGTTCAAACAAACAAAATACCTAAATCCATGTGTGGTTGCCCTGTTAGATCTCATGGCTTCTGTAATCTGTGAGGAGGAGAGAAAGCTCCTGAATTTTATTGGAAGTATTGGTAAGGTGTTAAGCTTGCAGTCCTACTAAAAAATCTGTCTCCATTCTCCCTGCTATTTCCCACCCTGTACAGGCTCTTCCATCTGCCAGCAGATGCAGTTTAAAGGTCAGCTAGATTAAAGAGTAATACTGAGTAGAATTAAACAAGAAAAACAAACCTGTAATTAAAAAAAGACTGCAAGTTACCAGCCAGTATTGTAGAATTTGAAACGTCAGTAATTGCCATTGTTCTCTAGTCACTCATTCATTACTTGTTTTAGCTTTATTACAAAAAGAAAAATATAACTACCTGTTGATAAGTTACTGCAGTTAAGGACTTTGCACACCATTAGATGGGGGAGAGGCATTAAAGCTGTTTATATTTTCTTATAAATAAGAACAAATCATGTCACAATGCCATTCCATTTATTGGGCTCAACCTTTAAGCAATCTGTCCATAATTGCACTAGAAAACGTTCAGAGCAATTTGCCAGGCACCTATCTGGGACAGTGAGTATCCTGAATAAAATATGATTGTTGTGCTCTAAGCACCAATAATAAGCAGAGCACTGAGTGTTCTTGCTTTTAAAGCAAAATATAATTGTTTCTGGAATATGTTCATTTTTAGAAAAGGGCGTCTGGGTGCTTTAGCTGATCATAATTTATTATTATGTATTGACTTTTGAGTAATTAAATTACATGACGCAACTATGGGGAAGGGATGGGTTAATGTTAGATTGTAATAACACTCAAAATTGAAAAAAAAATCTCATAAATTTTCTGTCATCCCAATTAATTTAGCTGTGTTTGTACAAATTCTGTCTTCTAAAATGGCATTTTAGCTCAGTATGGTTAAGAGATGATTACAGTTTTGCTTAAGATTTTGCAAAATGTGAAAGTGCTGCTAAACCCATACAAATTTTCACAGAGATTTCAGCAGTTTCTGTCTTAGATTTACTCTTTTTCCCTTTTATAAATTTAAATTCAGTTATAGCGCATGTGCAAATGATGGAGACAGATCACTGTGATATGTATGATTCATACAGTTCAAATTAAAATCTACTATCCCTTGTGGGTATCTTATCCATCAGCTCTAACTGATGATAGCTAACAGAGAGCTCTTAATCTTCTCCTTTTAAGTCTTTTTTACTACCCTATTTGACTGTGAAAAATACTAACATCATGCCTTTTATATAAACTTTAATTAGACATAAATTTATGTTGGACATTTGTAGAACCTGCAGGTATTAATTTTCTAAGACCTTTAAGATATGGCTCACTGTGTGCATCCAAACAACTTGAATGTTTTCTTCTAAGTTCGGTCACTCTCTTTGTACCTTTGATTGCTGCAATGCTGTTTTCTTTGTTCTCAACAAATATAACCATTCCTCAAACTGCTACTGCAAAGGCTTCTTGTCACTCCCTCAGATGAGGCTGTTATATTCCGGTTTGCATCCTGGTTACATCTTCCCTGTGGACGTGGCAGTGTTAGGTTTATAGCTGGACTCAGTGATCTTAAAGGTCTTCTCCAATCTGAACAATTCTATGATTCTGGTTGTCTTCAGGTTCAGGTACCTCTTTCAGCCCTGTGACTCACTGTATATTGGAAATGGCAAGATGCATTTTCACAGCTACACATTTACCTCCGGAGGAGGCCTGTGCACAGGCTCAGTTCCCATGGTTCAGTTAATGTGCTGGAAATCTCCCCTTCAGCTTTTCTCACGGTAACTTGTTCATATACCCACATCATCAAGCTTCACCTGTCAGCCTCACATTTGCTTTGAGGTAGGCTCATTTCTCTGGTTCTCCCTCAGTTCACATGCTGCAGTGGAATATTTAAACTGAAAGGAGCTTTCTGTGCAGTTAATTAGTTCACCATAATGTTTCTTTTCATTTTTTATCATGAAACTTTTTCCTCCAAATAGAACCTTAAAGGGAAAGGATGTGAAGAAAACCCAAATGCTTTCAGTTGCTGAAGTAGAGAATCTGCAGCGAATCTTCTGTTTAACAGAAGAAAGCATGTTTTATTCTATCATAAATTAAAATTAAGGGAATGAAGGGCCTCATTTGCTTAAAGATTGTCTATTAGTATTCACCTGGTGGCAAGCAGCGTTAATCTCACACCATTAATGAAAACAGAAGCTCATTAAATAGTAATTCTTTTTAATAGCAACGGGAGCCTGGGTTTGAGCAGCACAGCTCTAAGTTTCCATGTAAATTGTTCACGATGATCACCAATAACAGAATTTCTTATACCTCTCCCCACTCCTAAGAGCTTTCATTCCATACATAATTGCTTATAAATGCCAGACAGGGAAAGAGGTTTCTCTGTCAGATTTCTGATGTTAGAAAACAGGGAAGGTGCTGTTGGATACAGAGCAGGTGACGAAAGAGATTCTTGAACAGGGGAAAAGTGTTCAGAAAGACTCAAGAGCTTTGGGAGCCAGTGAGCGTTCTTAGCTTTTGGCTGGTATTGCAGTGGTCTTGAAACAACATAAGGCTCATTGAATTTCTCTGTGTTGGCTGCTGCTGCTTGGCCTCTCATTAACAGATGTACCAAGCTAACATCCTGTTGATTATCTCCCCCTGGCCATTGCTATGACCTCCCTTCCTCCAGATGATTTGGTCATTAACTCTACTTTGTTGCTGTGTAGGCTGGTTGTCAGCACTACCCAACTATTCACGTGTTAAAAAGCTAAAGTAATGGACAGGGTGCTCTTACACTCCTTTCAAATCTGCAGCTGAGGTTTCCATTCAGTTTCAAATGTTATAAAATATTCTTTGCTGTCATTACAGTCATCTGTTCCACTGCTTTGCATGACATAGACCAGTACCTTCCTTTCATGCTGCTGAGTTGCTGAGTTGTGGCTCCTTCTGATGAACAACTTCTGTCCATGTGGCCCTATTCCTTATTTACCATTATTCTCTTCTGTCCTGCAGCATTTCCTCTGTTTCAGATGTTGTTGGGCCAGGCATTGTTTGATTCGGGTATGCATGCAGGAAGATTGCTTAGTGCTACTCCTTAGACACAGTTAATTCAATTACTGCCAGATTTTCTAGGCCTCTTGACGTTACTATATATAGTTCCTTAGTAATAATCAATTATTTAAATTTTAATTAGTGCTTGCATTAATTACATGATCCTTTACTGCAGGGGGAAAGACATCTCAGTTTCCACAGTTACATGACCATGGTTTGTCCTCAGAGGCCTAAGTTTTATTTAGCATCAAATGGCATCATTGCTAATACTCACCCAACAGCCATCATCCTATGGGTACACTTCTGTGGGTACTTGCTGTCTGAGGACACAGCTTCTCTAAGAAGTTAGTAGAGGTTTATGTCTCTTGACTGGCCTCCAGCGTATGGGAGCTGACACACTCCTAAACTCTATCAAGAAAGTGTTGTCCTCCCTACTGCTGGTCCCCAAACAGCTGCTGCAACCCTGGCAGCAAATCTGGTGGATGTTTATGCTATAATAAGCGTAACTACTCTCTGAATCCTTCGCTTACCCCATCCTCTTGCCCAGACCGCTGGAAGGGCTGGGCAGGGGAGGTCTGTGAGAAGGTTCTGGGGCATTATGTGTTCCTTTGCACTGGAAAGATCCTCAGAAAGATCTTACCAATGCAATAAAACAGGGTCTGAATTCTCCATATTGAAAGCGGGAGCTGAATTCTGGTTTAGCCTGCCAGATGAGCCAGCTGTCTAATAGAAACCCTGGCTGAGAAGGGTTTGTGAGAAGATTGGAAAATGGGTAGCATGACATCCCGGTAATGACCCTCGTTAGCTCTTCTGTGCTTCACTCTGTTGCAGATCGCAAATAGCTTTTTACAGTTAAGATTTGCATCAGTAGTCATACTTCTGCTGTGTTATTAGCTATTGCAGTTGATTTGGGTGACAAAATTTTCTTCTGTGTTTAGCACTCACTGTTACAAGAGGTAGATTAGTACCCTGTCATGTACAGCAGAAAATACCGTGGCCAAATGCAATGTATACATTTTCAGTAAGTGTTCTATTAATGTTCCTGCACTGTGTAAAACCTGGGTTTGTTACAGCACGCATGCTGTGGGCAGTTCTTTCTATGACTGTATCAAGCTGGTGATTTTTGTTTGGTGGAGTTTTTTCCTGGTGACCAGTGTCAGGGTTTTTTGGTCAAAATGGCATGTAATGAGGATTTTTATTTCTTCCTTTCTTTCTGCAACCACGTTCTTTACTACCTCTAAGGGGTTTGATGCTCACTGTTTTTACTTTTCTGTGCTGCTTTGTAGTTTGAAAATGGAGTCTTTCCATAGATAAAGCAGCAGGGAGAATTAGCGATGCTTCATATTTTCTCTGCATGGAGAGTAAAGTGTTACCCGTAGAGGGTTAAATCCTGCTGGAAAAGAGGATTTTGTCCCTTCAGTCCAGAGCAGCAGAGCAACTGATTCTACTCTTGTTACCCTCTTGTCTACAGTGTTTCACTGTAGCAAGAACCTGTTAGCACTTAAGATCGAGAACAACTTTTTGGTGTAACTGAACTAAGGTGACGAATTAAAAATAATTTCCATTACAGCTACTCTGTTGATTTTGGGGAATAATACAAAGTGTGGATTTACAGGGACAATAGTGAAGCAGTTATAGCTCTTCCCTTCTATTCCTTGACATTACTTGCCCTCTTCACTTCTGCCATCCAGGTGAAACAAACAGCATTTTGGGACAGTCTCTTGTAAGTGTTACCAGTGCATCCCCCACAAGTGACCAATGGTGGTGATTCACACAAAGTCTCTGCATCCTGTCTCAGATATGTAATCACATGCCATGGGACCATATGCTTCCATTTCCTAGGCATTAATGTTCTTTATAAGAAAACAAAAACAAATTAGCTTTCTCTTTATTTCGTGATGATAGTCATAGTCATGTCACCTGGAAGATGCAAACAAATTATTCTTTTTACAGATACAGGGAAAGATATGTCAGCAGGAAGGCTATCTTCTGACAATGCCCCATAGAAATGAATGAATTATGTCCAGGATGTATATGGGGTGGGTTTTGTGTCTATATGGTAACAGAAAACAGCAAAAATGAGAGTTTTTCAAAGGATCTTTTTGAACATGCTGACAGAATTTTTTACTTTAATTGTGCTGGATAAATCTGTTACCTCAGTTTGACCAGACCCAACAAAAACAGCAACAGTAAACATTTGAAGGAGTCTGGTTGAAAAAAAAAAAAAATTTGGTTTGGGCAAAATAGCTTTCACTAGAAATCCAAACTTTCCATGGAAGTACATGCATTTCAGTACAATAAAATAAATGATTTAATCAAAGTCCCACCTTTCCTCCAAAAGCGATTCTGGTAGAAGATGTTGAACAAATCCTGTTTTAGCTGCCTGGAGCTAGTGATGATCATAATCACAAAGGGAATAAGGAAGGAATAATCACTGCATCATAAAATTGCTTTTGGAGAGATTTAATTTTCTCCTAAAAATCTGCATATACTGATTCTGCTTTACTTGAGGTCAGTGGTCCATGGATGGGAACCACAGCCCATTTTGATTTGTGATTAAAAATGTACCTGTAATACAATCACAGTTGTTACTCCCTTTCTTGTGAACTAGCAATGGATGTTGTAGTGACCCATTGGGAGTCCTTTCTTGGTATGTAAGATTTAAACAAGTCAAGCAATGACCTACCAGTTTGGGAGTGGTGACTCCACAGCACTCACATGGATTTAAACAGCACTAAATGCTTCAAAGGGGTTGCAGCACTCTCTATCCTAGCGTGCCTGCAGTAAGGCATGTTGTTTTATAACTAACCACATAGGGTTCATGTTTACATGCAATAACAACATTCATTTTTACAAGCATGTCATTAGACCTTTTGTGTGGTCAAATACATGATACACTGTGATCCACAAAGCACTGTACACATCTATTGAATATTGCATGAACACCAACACCACAGGGAACATAAAATATTGAATCTGAGCAAATGGATAGCTCAGAGTAGGGGAATGCAGAGCTTTTCACCTGTAGGTCACTGGTTAAAAACCCAGCTCAGATTAGTGCCAACACCACAGCAGACATAACTTTGCAGGTGTTCATTGGCTGAAATGAATTACATCCTCCAGGTTCTGTTGGACAAAGCGCTGTATCACACAAGCCACGTTTTTTTGTTGGCACCCATAAGACAGATCATGCTGTTTCTATAGAATAGACAAGGTTTAAAAAGACATGGAGACTGTAAATTTACCAGGCATGTCTAGGATGGGGTCAGAGTTTTAAGACTTGAGAACTGCAAAAAAATATTATATCTTCTCTGCAGAAAAAAGTGGTTTTCCTTCTGCAGGAAGGTTGGGCTGGCACTTCTTATGGCGGGTATGAGACAGTGATGTGACTGCACAGCAACCCCCAAAGACTCTTCTTTTTTGGCCACTTGATCTTTTCCCAGGACAGCACATAGCACCTGGAGCTTTCTGCCCAGTGTCTCCTACTGTGGAAGCCTTTTTGAACCAATCTCACTCCCGGTTCTTCTTTACACTTCTCCCACCATTTTGCTTTAGGGTTTGTAGCCGTTCCTGGCTGCAAGGGAGGGGTCACTGATGTATTTCTTAAGCTCAGGAGATGTAAAGCAGATATCCTTATGACTTCAACTGAGAGACCCACAAAGAGACCATTTCCATAATGACTGCTCTTTGTGGCTCACAACTGGACACATCGTTATTTGTTCCTTGTTTGCCTGATCTATGAATTCCTTACTCGTCTGTTCAGCTCAAAAGCACAAATTCTTCTCCAACTAATATAATTTTTACTGACTTCATCAGAGCATCTCTTTGATATGAGTATGTCTATATTTGCATCCGTCCTCAAGAACACATCTGGATTATTACAGTTCTTCTGTGGATGCCATTTTGTAATAAAGGAAGCTCTCTCTCCTCCAAATCTCAGCTGCAGTAAAAAATAGAGCTGTTAGATAGCTTTACTGCAGCTTCATAAAGCCTGTCCTTTAGGCTGTAATGGAAAGGTTAGGGTACTGATATCTAATAGAATAAACTGCTGTGGTCTATGAAACCTATGAATTTTGGAAAGTGACAAAAATCTGTGCTAATTGATCTAACTGATAATGGGGAAGCTGAAGGCACAGTCAACACTAAGAGCTGCAGTTGCTTCTCTGAAGGTCCTAGTGTAGAAGAAACGCATAGGAATTGATGTCCCTAAGACAATAATAGAACTGGTTTCTAATAACCTCTATGAAATCAGCTTTCCTCCTTGTAATACTTATATCTCATTGGATAAAAATAAATGTGAAGGCAGTTGATCCATGGACAAGGGAGCAAGATGGGAAGAACAATGGTATGAAACATGGGTAGGAGGACATTTCTGGCTCCCAGCTCCTCCTGTTTTTTGGTGACTGACAGGCAAGAGCAATGCACAATGTCTTATCTTCCTCAAAGGAAGCTGTTCAAGCTCTTAGTCGTCACAGAGGTTTGGACTAAATGGGAGCTGGGGCTGCACATCTCTCAGCAGGGCAAAGCCCTGTCTTTTGTGTGCTTTCAGAGGGAGCAGGCAGTTTTGCAGTGTCCCAAGGCTTGTAGAGCAGCAGAAAAGATTCCACCCCTGTGAAAGCATCAAATACACATTCTGCCCTGGAATAAGGATGTCTTGCATTTGCTTCATATGAGTGTGTACGTGGGTCCCTGTGTTAGTGTTACTTTCCACAAAAAGGTGAGGCTGGCTGTAGGTAACTAGGGCATTTATTTTACTGCCCTAAAAAAGGAGTCCTGCTTTCCAGGAGCTTGTAGGCAAGATCAGCACCCCTCTCACCACCTGCTGTGTTTGGTGTAAACAGCCTGTTTGGGACTCAGAGCTGCAGCTAGCACTCCCCGGCAGCTCTTCAGACTGTCAGGAGGGGTTGGTGTTATCACTATTATTAGTGAAAATACAGGCGAAGCTGAGGGAGGTTCAAGTTCCCTTATGCAGCTGAGTAAAACACTAGCCATTGTACTAACCATTCCCATGCTTTTTGTGTGAATCCACATCTTGCATCTAGGGGAAGTAGCACATTGAAAAGCCATGAAGGAAAGAGATAGGTGACATGGAGATTTTGCCAACCCAGCAAACAAGGTTTTGTAGGGAACTGAAAACAATCATCAAGACAGCTGGCTTATTTACTCATGCCAGGCAATTCTAAGGGATGGCTGTTAAACTGCTTTTTTAGAAACTGTTAAACTGCTACACCTGTGGTTTGTGTCTGTTTTGTGGCTAAGTGACATTTGTTTAATGACTAGGGGGAGAGCTGGGGGGGATAATGGCAAAAACACATTTGATTTCTCTTTTTTGACTGAGCCTGGGCAGGCAGAAATGGACACCTCTGCTGTTGATTGCAGAGCAGATACGCAGTGGCACAGAGCACTCTGGCATCTAGTACATCCGCTGCTTGCCTAAATTTACAAGCAAATGAAATTTGTAAGAGCACTACAAGGAATTCTGAGTGGATCCCATTCCTCTGCTGTAAGGTCATTATGCAGCACAAAATTAGGCAGCCTCAGCTAGCAGCTGATGTCACCAGCACACATGAGCCCTAAATACTGTGCAGGCTGGAGGAAATTCCCCCATCATTTTCCAGAGTGTCTGTGGGAGCTAAACAACAACAACAACACCAAAAGTAATAAAACATACAGCCCAGAGAGCATAGTATAACTTGCAAATATGGCTCGTTGCTGCAGTGTAGAAGCCCCTGCTGAATAGAAAGCTGTATCTCTGTATTTCTGCTGCTCTATATGCCCGGCACAGCTGCCTGAGCCTCCCAGGCAGGGCAGAGCAGTGGTGCAGTGTGCTCCCCACAGCACCACACTGGGGGCTGCAGCCATCCCGCAGAAGAGGAGATGCTTGCAAACACCTCCCTGCACAACAATTTAATGGGAGCTTATAGGCAGCATCTGACTTTTAGTGGAGTGGAAAGAAAGTGTGGATACTGGTTTGGATGGCATGAGGTTCAACAAGGCCAAGTGCTGGGTCCTACGCTTGGGTCATTACAATGGACAAAGCACTGCAAGCTTGGGGTAGAGTGGCTAGAAAGCTGCTTGGCAGAAAAGGGCCTGGGAGTGTTGGTCAATGTGGCCAAGAAGGCTATTTGCATCCTGGCCTGTATCAGGAACAGCATCACCAGAAGGAAAAGAGAAGCGATTGTCTCGCTATACTTGGCACTGGTGAGGCCCCACCTTGAATACTGTGTTCAGTTTTGGGCCCTTCACAGGAAAGACATTGAGATGCTGGAGCATGTCCAGAGAAGGGCAACGATGGTGGTGAGGGGTATGGAGAACAAATTTTATGAGGAGCAGCTGAGGGACGTGGGGTTGTTTACCCTGGAGAAAAAGAGGCTGAGGGGAGACCTTATCACCCTCTACAACTACCTGAAAGAAGGTGAGGGTTGGTTTCTTCTCCCAAGTAAAAAGTAATAGAACAAGAGAAATTGGCCTTAAATTGTGCCAGGGGAAGCTTAGATTAGATAGCAACCAAAATTTTTACATGGAAAGGTGGTCAAGCATTGGAACAAGCTGCTCAGGGAAGCATTAGAATCATCATCCTTGGAGGTATTTAAAAGATGGGCAGACATGGTGCTGAGGGACATGGTTTGGTGATGGGGTTTTGTTAGTGTTAGTTGATGGTTGGACTCAATGATCTTAAAGGTCCCTTCTAACCAGGACAATTATATGATCCTGTGTCTTAAAATGTAATGTTAAAGAGAATTGGCAAAAAAAGAAGTCTCTAGAGATATGAATAAAGGGAGGGATGTAGCCCTCTTGGGTTTAGAGAGCACAGACTGGCAGGAATGAATTCACCCCTCCTGCAACAAGCTCTCCTAAAGGTGTGAACTCTGACAACATGGATTTCTCTGCAAGATTGAGGTAGAAATGACAAGCTTTAGGCAGTAATTCAAATTGATTATCACATTCTTGTTTCTTCACACCAGCATCTTGGTTTTGACATCAGTGTTGCAGAGCTGCTGAGAGGCAGCAGATGTCTAGGCCCTTGCATCAGCTCTCAGTGGAGAAGCAGGAACTAGGTCACATCCTAAGTGGGTGCTTTAATTACTAAGGCTCACCTGTGCTAAAATGAGGTGGTCAGAGAGCACCCTGGGAAACCTGGCATTCTTTAAGGGGTTTCACCTGTAGCAGAAATTGAATCTTGACAGAAATTTGTGCTTGTAGGACTGAAAACGCCAGCAGTGGGGCTTTGGCCTCTCCTCTGTCTCATGTGATGTGCCCATCCTGAAAAGCCCTTTTCAGCATGGAGCTGACGCCATCAGTGTCTGTCTTTCCAGAAGATATAATTTTTACTTCAGTATTACGGGGAACATGAGAGCTGGTATGTAACAGTGTTGGTTTTTCCTCTTTTCTTGAAGTACATCCCTTTTAGAATGAAAAACAACATGCAAACCCTACTTTTCAAAGAAATTATTTTAACGATGTTAAGGACACGTCTTCTTCTCTTCCTGCACTAGTAGTAACCATTTGTTTAATTGTATCTGAAAGCAGACGTAGTCCCTATTTGCCTCCTATGTCCTAAAAATGTTTTATAGTAAACTTTGCTATTTGTTTTGGTAGGAAAAAAAGATTTTTCCTGCTCTTCCTTTCAGTCATGTTTTCTTTATTAGCTAGCTTGTACTCTGGGAGTGTTGAAGTGAACTTAATCTGAGAAAATTCATTGTGCGTCTGTCTGAATAATAAATAATCTTTCAGAAAACATCAAGGGGTGTTTTCAAACCTCTTCCATGTAAAAAATATTTTGGTATTTTTCATTGAAACAAAAAGCCAAACTTCATTCAGCCTGAAACAGATTTCTTTATATGGTGTGCTTTAATGCTGTTTATTTTATTTCAAATTTTGAAGAGGTTGGAATTGGAAAATCAGTAAGTTTCACTGAAAATATCTTCCTATGTGTTCACTATGCTTGCTAGTGGTTCAGAGGTACTATTTTATTAGGTCCTGTGTCTTAAAACTTTTTAAACTTTGCAGGTAATGTTTTGAAGTAGACAGAGCCATAGATCATGAACTGTTTTGCATAGAAATTAATTTCATTTTGCATCTGGATTGAGTTGGTTGTTCTAATTAAAATGGGAAGTAAACTGGGAAAAAAATGCTTTCATCAACTTCTTTTGCATGCTCACAACTACCTGGAAGGACTATCCTCATCAAAAACAAGTTCTTTGGCAATACTTTAAACTTTTTAGAAATTCTTCAGTAATTAACAGTCAGGAAATTAATTATTCTATCTATGCAGAAAACCAAAATTTTAAAGATTATTTTAGGAATTTTTTTTAATGACTGCACATCTCCCAGGGAGAAAATCAGGAATTTAAAAAAGAGAGGATTTATTAAATATCTAGGTTCGAATTCTACTGTTGCTTATTCACAGAAGCACTGATGAATGTTTCACACAAAACCTCTAACAAAATTATACTGTTTTGACTATCAGAAAGTATTGAAATGAAAACTCTGTTCTCAAAAAATCTTTAGCTTTACATTAGTGAAAAAAAAAAATTGGAGGGAATAGCTGCTACAATGCTTTTATTTCAGAAGCACTACTTTTAGGCTGTGTAGTTGGACTGTAATAGTGTGCCTACACATTAAAGGTGTAGAAGATTTAATGATACATAAAAGCTGAGGTGGGATGATAAGGACTGAAAGACTGATAACCACAATTGTTGCTCCTTTGAATTGTTGGGCTTAACAGACTTTATTTTTTGAACAATGGATGGCAGGCAAATAATAAAAAAGAGTGACACAATATCCAAACAGTTTCCCTGTACTGGCCAGATAAGCTAGAAATACTGGTAACGTGATCTACGGGGGTTTTAATTGACTTTTCAGGAACAAAAAAGCCATTAGAAAAGGGAGCAGAGAAATTTTTAAGAATAATGACTGTCAGGACTTCAAAGAGCTACCACGCTTTTCAGCTTTGAAGGAAAGTAACATGTTGTAACAAAAAGCAGAAAATTGGGGAAATTAATGCTTGTTCTGGTTTAACAATGTTTTGTGACTCCTGGACTGTTTTAATAATTAGGTTATCATGCTTACTATTTTGTATTAGGCTGAACTAAGAATGTTAATAGTGGTTTAACCCTCCTGGAATGTCAGTCACTGGCACGTTTCATGTGACTTGGGGAGTTCCACTTGTTTTGTCTAAAAAGGGAGACCATCTCTTTCTTGGAAGCAAAATCTATGAGATCTACATGAACAAAGCACATTGCTTTAAAACACTTCAATGAACATATCTCATTCAACGTCATCTGTTTTTCCAACCTTGGTGGGTAATTATGTACATGAAGAAAATGTGTATATTCTTAAATTTCAGCACATGGAGGCTTGTTTAAGGCAGGAAAAAATGGGGAATTCCTGATCTTCAAAACAATTGGACCCTGAGATGCCAGACAGTACTAATGTGTAAGCTTGCCAGTGGCTAGAACATGCTCTGTGGTTTCTAAGGAGCCCCTTCCTTTGCCAAGTAATTGGAAAGGAGTTGTTTGTGCTTGTGTTTTGCCCTTTTGAGGGGCAGGTGGAGAAGAGAGAGGAGTTGAGGGCACAGGTGGTGGGGCTAGCTCAGCTCTGATTAGACTAGCCTTTTAAAAACACCTGGGAATATTCAGCATAATTTTTGTGTCACGTCAGTGGGTCTATGCACTGTGATAGTCTAACAACGTAGCACTGAATAAGGAAGCTGCTTTTCAGTATATCCCTATGTAAATTTTCTCAGACAATAGTGCAAGTTTTGTTTCTGCTGGTTTTGTCTACCACTTAGATAAAGTCTTGGGCTACAGCATGCTCATAAGAGAGGTATCAGCCAGGAAAAAATATACCTCAGGCCTCTAAAAGCTGACTGCTGGAGAAAAGGAGCAGGAACTATAAGACTAAAAGATGAATGAAGAGAAAATGCTGAGCACAGGGTTTTCTTGGGGGCGAGGAGGAAGATGGTCCCACTGTGTTGCCTGATGCATGGGTGGTCCCTGTCTCCACAGGTGTCAGATACGTGTGCTGGAAAGCTGAGTTTTCAAGAGGTATGGGTGCCTACATCAGCAGTGAGGACCATGGCATGCTTTGCTTAACTGCAGCTGATTCGAAGACCCAGGGGCTTTTAAAGTTGTGTGTAACCAGAAGGGTTTGTGTCTTGGCAGGGGAGAGCAGATTGGTACCTACCAAAAAACATCTAAGACTGTTATTCCAGTTACAGAAGCACCAAGAAAAGATAGTGCTTGTAATTTTGTTTGCTAACTGAGGCTTCTTTGGTGCAGTATCACTGACTTGCATCTACAGCCTGCCTGATGACTTCAATAAGTGATACCTCTTTATCCTTAGATATTTTCAGCTGTGTACACTTTTATCTATATATAATTTACTTTCTGACTGTAATTGTGAGGGCAAACTGGGTTTACAGTGTGAATCAAGAATATCATGGATTGTTCCTTCTCATAGTCAAAATATGACAGGAAGATGCTTTTTTTTTTTTTTTTTAGCTTCTAAAACTTGTCAGGAGTCACCTCCTTTCTTTTTTCCTTTCCATTTTTAAATTCATTTTGTGGCCCTGAAAACTGTCAGATAAATAGTGTAGCATATCGGAGCACAACCTGGGCAACATGTAGGCTGTCTTTATCTTCCATGAAGGTTTTTTTGCTGCTCTATTTCTGGCAGAGCAAGGGGAATTTTTCACAATGAATCAGTTATCTGACAAATTTTGCCTTTTTCCTGTTGATCCAGAAATTGCCCGAGTAACTTTGGAGCTCTTGGAAGCTAATTCAAGTTATTTTTTGAACTATCCACTGAATGAGATATGTGAATAGCACTTTGTCTGGGGATTGTACTTGATAGTCAGAATCTGAGATGTATGGTTTAAATACTCTAAGTCTAATAGTTTAAGACTTAAAATGATCTTAAAATGATGCACCTACTTGGACATATTAAAATTCATAGTTTAGGTACTAAAAATGCATAAATGCCTGAAGCAGAACTTGAGAAACTAAGGCACAATATGATGCTTCTTTATTGTTTCACTCTGAATTACTGCAAAAACGAAATCTGTTTTATTCTTAGAGGTGAATTGCAATGTTTTAAGGGATTGGGGGTTTACTGGGGTTTTTGCATAGTCTGGTTTGTTCAGTTAACGTTGCTCAGAAAAGGACTGTTTTGTCAATTTTCCACAAATGCCACGGGTGACTTCACAACAAATCCTTGAGCTGCCCAAGACACTGCATGTTTAAAGCAAGGCCAAGCTTTCCCACTGTCAAGGAGGATCCAGGGATATCTTCCTCAGGTCTCTCCTGTGCAGCAGTTTGTGGCCTCAGCTACACTATAGAGGGCTGTGGTTCCTTTTGGACCTGTTGCACCCTCCCCAGCCAGGTAATCTTGTATGGAGAGATTTTCACAAAGGTGTGCGGTAGCGTGACTAAGTCACCATTCCATTTTGGCTGGACAAATGGAACAGAGCATGTATTTCTAATGCCTGTTTAAGGCAGGAGTCTTTGGCAAGTGCTAAACTGAATGAAACTGGTATTGCCTTTATATTATCCTTTGTAATTGCAAACCTCCTTAAGGCCTTGTATCTTCGTGTCTTCAAAGTGCTGTGTGACTAATTAAATGAATTAATCGTTAATCCACCTGATAAAAAGAGCGAATGTTCCTTTAAAATGGTGCAGTATTTCCTAGTCACTCATTCATTACTGGGGAGGAGACTAAACGGAGAGGTAGGTAATTAGAAGGACCTTCACTTGCTTGGCTGAAGGCAAGCCCTAGTGTTTAAGATACTTCAGGGCTTATAGAGACATTTTCTTAGCATTCCTTTGCAAAATGGAGTCATCTGTCATGTTCCTGCAAGGCAGCCAAGTCTGAAATGCTTGGTGGGGGGCATGGCTGCTGGACCCCTTCCAGTAGGCAGAGCAGGGAATTGGAAATCACACATTAAACAGCTTTCTTAGCCTTGCGTTGGTTTCTCAGGTCTTTTGCATGATTTGTGCTTCATAGTTCCAGGTTTCTGCAGAAGCCTGGGAGAATCTGTACAACAGCTCGTTGCAGTCTGGACATATCATATGCTGTTTGTATCCAATAAATGAGTGCAAAAGTGAGGATTATCTGCAAATGGGAAAATGCAAATGTACAGTTTCATGTGGCATTAAGGAGAGCTGCATGTAGCTTTTATAAAATGTATGAGTTTGCTTTTCTTTAAATTTCATGTATTTGTCATCTGGGGCCTGATGCATCATACATGCTTTTCCTATCCCCTTTTTGATTCAGCTGGCAGGCTCTGAATCTCCAGCCAACTGGGGTACTGTAGGTAAAAAAAAAAACAAACCTGGGGACTTTACAGTAAGAGCAAACTATTGTGTGACACTTGTTACATACAAGTCATGGCTAAAGCAGGACACTTAAAGTTTGAGGGTCCAGTGCAAATTTTTTCCACTCTCTCTGAATTGTGATATATCTTGGATTGACAAAAGTGCATTAAGTAATTCAGAGAGGCAGAAAACAGATTAAAATAGCATGCCATGGATGAAGAGATGATCACCCCAAAAGGTAACCCTATTGATGTCAGTGATGTAACTTATATAGGGAAAAAGTTCAGTCTGAAATGAGAAAGGTCCTAGTAGGCATATAATGGAAATTTTTTTTCCTATTATAAATAATTATGTGAAGAGGACTTCAGATACATTGTCAATGTCTACCTAAATCCTTAAGCGCTCTAGAGATGCAGTACCTAAATATATGTGAATCCTTTTGGTAGTTATAGGCTTCCATTAAAGTTGGGGGGATTAAACCCTAAAAATGTCCCTGAAAACCATTTTACACATTTAACAAGAAAAGGGCTTTGAAACTCATGTCAAATGATACTTAGGCAGGACAGGGAACTTGGTGATGGCAATAAGGGGGATGAGATGAGGAAAGGCTATTTCTGGTCTTCCATCCTTTGCTCCTGACACAGGGGAATTGTGGTCCAGCCAGTCATGGCCACCAGGGACAGGCAGCGGCAGCAGTGGGGCTCAGGAGTTGCTAAAGGTTTTAACAGCCATTTTAGGAATAGCACATATTTTTGACAGCCTCTTCTACCTAACTTAGATCTGTGTTAGCTTGGTTCATTAACTATTTAATTTTTAAATCCATTAATGTGAATGCAACTACATCTGGGACAAGACAGGAAAATTACTACGTGATGAAACTAGTACTGTGTTAGAGGCCTCTGACAAAAATGCTGTAATCTGAGACAACAAAACACAGAATGTTTAAGAAAGGCAATGGATAGTTAAATAAACATATTTTAATTCTGCTTGATGCCTCAGAGATCCGGCTCCTGAAGATCTTTGCACTGCCCAAATTGATGCGATGCTTTATAAACAGCTGATGGCTCAGTTAAATGACTAATGTTGGAGGATATGAGTCTCCCTTTACTCCATACAGAAATGAAGTGCTGCAGCATTCAAAGTACTGCCTGATCAAGCTAAGCAGTATAGCATGGGGACAGATGACATGTCTGAAGTGAAGTGTTGGTCCAGATGAGTGACTGAGCTTGCTTGAGAGATGTCTGCAGGGACATGCTCTTACAGACTTTTTGAATGCAAAACCCCAAGAAAGTTATACTTCACTTGCTCTGATTTCCTTTTCCCTGGCATTTCACTGTTATCTCTTTTTTTTTATTTTTGCTATTATTCTGACCTGCCATCTGCAGATTCTTCTGAACCTTGAACAGTAGCTGTGACTTTGCTGTGAGAACTCTGAAACTCATTAACGGAAGGACTTGGCTTTAAGCAAATGTCACATCACGTTAGTGTAATTCTCAGGCACTAGCTAGCTTTTAGCTTGGCCCATTCATTTGGGCAGTGCTCAGAATACCTCCTTGCTGTATCATAGAGATGTTCTGATGATGCTGATTACTTTTGTCTGCATCTGTTTTGATTGATAACTTAAGCAATTATTAGCATTCTGCACACTACAGGAGCTTTTCTCGGCTCTTGTCAGCATGAGAGGACAGTGGTGAGGAGGAAGAGAATTTGTAAGCAGTATCCTAGGGAAAATAACCTACAGAGTCTGAAGAAGTGCTACTATAATTAGATGCTGTGCATGCGTATGGTACATGCATACTGTATTATGCTCTTCTTGGGGTGCAGCATTGGGAGCTTGCAGTAATCAAGATTAAGACGTCTAAGGTGTACTAGCAGCCTTCCACAGTGTTGCCTCCATCTGCCTTTACAAGTGAAAGGAAAGGTAGAACAGAGCTTTGTTGTTCTTGTATATAGCTGCTGAATCCTTTGTAATGGCTCTTCCTGGACTACGTATTAATCCATCATTTATTACAAAGACTGCAGAAGTAGCCCAGAATATTAGTTGGCAGTGCTCTTTAATGTCGCCCTCAGAGCTCATCAGAAGGATATACCCTAAAATGCTAGAAGACCAGGAGGGGGCTGATGGAGATTTCAGATCTCCCCAGTGTACCCAGATACATTGGTCCAACATTGTTTGACCGGCTTTGTATCCTGTGTGTCTGCCTATACAGCCTGTTCCTCCTCCCAGTTTGTGTTGGAGGCTGTATCCATCCTTTATGCCAATGCTCTGGTAAATACCTATTTCATCATAGTAACAAAGGAATATTAAAGTTATCATGGCAGAAAACTGAAAAGCCAAGAAACCCTTATTATGGCTGATTTATGACCCCAAGAGTCTGAATTTCAAAGCACAGTAATGTCTTTCAATAATCTAGATGCTTATTTAGGGCCAGGAGGACTACTGAAAGTGTCCTCAAGTTCCTAGTGCAGAGGAACAACTAAGGAAAAATTAAAAAGCTGTTTGAGAAAACAAATAGTAGATGGAAAACGTAGCTCTTGATCTGGAATTGCAAGTGTGTATTTTATTTGGTATAGTGAGAATGAACAGTAAGAGATAGGAAATGAAAGCAGCAGAGTGAGCTTTTTCCAGGGATTTGAGCAAATTACAATATTGAGATATTCCTAAAAGAAATCTCAGTGTTGTGTTAAGATTTTCTTCCCTGACTGGACTGCAGTCTTCTTTTCATTAAAATTACGGTCCTGGTAGTATCACTGAAGGAACATGGTTGTCTGAGAATTGAATATTGGCTGCTTTAGTCACGGAGATATGATCTGTGTTCCTCAGTCAGAGAGCAGAATCTCTGATCTTCTGAGTATGGCAAGCTATGGATAAGGTGGAAATCTAGTCCCTGATGAAAATGAGAAGAAGAGATGTGCTTTATGGTGGCTGCTCGAGATGTGGCCAAGGCGCTTCCTCCCAGCACAGCTCAGCAGCTGCAAAGTGAGCAATTCGGTGTGAGCAATTCACAGGGCTCCTGGGCCCCAAATCCAACCTGTACCTGCTTCTGGTTTTCTTAGTTTCGTCCTCAAGGCAAAACTGGGATTGAGAGTCATGCAAGGAAACCACCTGGTGCACAGGCTCTGCCTCTGGTTTAGTAGGAGATGTAAATTGCCAAGACTGGAGTTTGTTTCTGGCAAAATCAAACCCTAGCAGCTCTGGGAAAAACAGATCTTGTTTGTGATCTCATTTGCACTTGTGAAGGTAACTGACAAGGATACTGCTAAAATGGGACTGCTTTCACAGAGTGCAACAGGATTGAAATCTGCAGTTTGGTCCACTCCGGGGCTGATTTGGTCAGTTACATTTGGAAATCTCTTGGCTGAGCACAGTGGATGCGTAACAGAACACAGGTCCTTTCCTCTTGGCTTATGCAGAAAATGCATCTTTTCCTACACTGTTTGCTCTTTTTTAGCATATAACTTTGAACAAATTCTGCTGGTGTCAGTGCTTGTAATGAAGAGATGTAACATAATTTCCCCCTGTAAAATCCAGGACTTATATTTAGGGGCATGAGAAGGGCATGCCCAAATGAGGGTGATGTCTGAGGGTGGACCTCTGCTGTCACTAACAGGATTATGCCTGGTGGGCTGTCAGACCAAAGTTCATGGAAGGACGATGAGGACTTCATCACAAACAAGCTTACGTGGGGAAAGGGAGTGATGGTATTTGCCACTGGTCTGAATTGTAGGGGTCTCAGCTGACAATTTGAATGAGTCATTGATGTGCTGTTGCACTAGGGAAATTCATACAGTCCATTATCAATTTCCCCTGACATTCACAACCCTCATAGGGTTTCTGGTGTTGGTTATTCGTTACCAGGCAAAAAGAATTTGATTTTCATACTCCTTAAGTGAAACGAAGTTAGAGAAACAAATAAGACAAACAAGGTCATCTCCTGTGCATGGTTTTGTTAGTTAGATTCTGTTTCACTCGCACAAAAAGTAATAGCTGGTTTTCTTATTTCATTGCAGCTTTACTTTGCCTCAAAGTAATGGGTTTTTTTCTATTTTTTTAAGCCAATATAAAGGACAGACAATAAAGATGGAGCAAGAAAAATGCACAGTTCCCTTCAGAGGGAGCATTAATCTCATGATACAAGGTTGGTGACTTCTGTTGGGTTTCCAGCTCTGCAGATAGATATTGATATGTGGGGTGGGTTGTTTTCTGTGGTGGTTTCTTAGGGGCATTAATACCATTGCTAAATAGCTGCTTCTGAGGCTTTTCCAAAATGGGATTCTTACGTGCCAGAATAGGATTCTTTATTCTTCTACTGATGGTTAATGATAACGCTGTGTGAAAAATAGTCTTTGGGATGGCTGCCCAGTCAGCTTAAGTGTGACCCTCTCAAGGGAAAAATCATCATATGGCAGATCTCTTGAAGAATCAGGTATTTTTTTAGTGAGGTATGAAGCACGCAGGTATTAATTTAAAATAAAACTGAGTTACTTTTTCTTGAAATAAGAACCTAGAAGAAATTGGGTTCTCAGCTACTTGATGTGGGTTGTTTTTTGGGTTGGTTTGTTTGCTTTTTATAATTCCCACCCTCCCCACCAAAAAAAAATACCCAAAACCCTGAACTCGGGGCCACACACACACGCAAAACCAAAAAAAACCAAACCACACCAAACTGCGAATGTTTTTCCATCCCAGTTCAGGGTTCTCTTTGTTGGATCCAAACCATGTGTAAGGACTACTTAAATAGCTCAAAAAGCAAGATCAAAGAGGAAATATTATCTCACATCACAAGCCAATGTATAGTCTGCTCTTGGCATCGGAGCTCTCTTAAGGTTAATCCTCTTTGCTCCTGGTGGCCTGTGGAAAATAGTGGGAGGAAGGCAAGAAGGAAAACAGGAACTGGTGTGGGAAAGGAGAGGAAGCAGCTGATGACAAACTGCCCTTCTCCCCTCACAGACAGTGGATTTCATGGAGATATTAAGCTGTTGGGAAAGCAAGAATGAAGCATCTGTCCCTTCATAGAAGATGGTCAGGATTACTGAGTCCCACATAAATAAGGAAGATCAGTTTGCTTTTAAGGCAGAATAATCCCTTCTAGTGACCTAAGGGGACCTCGTGACCAAAATAACGCATTATTAAAGAGAAGACTCTCTAGTTATAGTGTGTGCAAAGCCACAGCAAAAACCTCTGGTGTTCTGTGTCTTCTGACCAATACATTTTAAATGTGCCCTATTACCTGAGTCTAGAGAGTGCTCATACAGAAACCAGTATGTGTTGAGAGGTGTTACGTTTGCCAACCTTTTTTAATACAGTTGGGATTTTTGTTTATTCTATTGATGTATGTTATGGGCAAAGAATTTGTGGAGGAGAATGTGGTTTTAGTAGATACTATGTAATCAAAAGGGAAACCCTGTATGATGATAAACCTATATTGATTTGGCATAATTGAAAACTAGATGTCACGTTACCAGTGGAGAAGAGCTAATAGGATCTATAGGAAACAAACAGATGTAGACTTTATGGGTAGGGCTAGTCTGAATACAGATTTACTTACAAAATAATGAGAATCTACTTACAAAATTTAGATCAACAGTAGAACAGTTTATTAACAATTATATGCTTTCATCTGGGATCTCTTTCTACCTTTCCCCACACTACCAGGCTTAAATCTCTCACTTTGCATTGGCATAATGATTAATTTTCAGTATTGTGAGAGACTTTCCAGGTATCTTTTGCATAAGAAAACAACCTTACTCAAAAGGTACTGAAAGGAATAAATGTGGCCCAAAGAAATCTTAACACAAAAATATCAGGTTTCTTTGTGTGAGCTATTGAGTGGACCCACTTCTCCAGGTGAACCAAGGGATGTTAAGGCCACGCATCTCCTATGGAGACTGAGAGCAAAGTATCTATATTTAGAAGATGCTTTTAAATCCACACGAAGCGCCTCTGAAATGCCATTGAGGTGCAGTAGGATGAAGATTTAGAAGGAAAAAGCTGCCCTCTGCAATGTTTTTGGATGTGAAATAAAATAAGATAACGATTTCTCCTGAAATGTCAGGAAAGTATTTGTAAGCAAAAGACTCCCTTCAGGGAGGATATTGCACTTCATAAGGGTTTAGTTATGACAATCTCATGTTTGTGCTCCACTAGGTAAGATCAGTGTAGATGAAGATGTACAAATGAGACTTCTACAGGAGCTTACGTGTTCATTTTGAACTTCTAATTTTTCTTCTATCAAGCTCTGTTTGTCAAACAGGGTTTAAATAAGAATTCAGAACATCAAATAACAGATGGCAAACACTAGGATATTAAAAGAAAAAGGCCCTATTGCACTTCAGCTCATATTTCCTTGGAGAATCTCTAATCTTCTTGTTCAGTAAGAGATTGCCTGACCCATCCCATGTACAGATCCATGAAATATAGTGGAAGCGAGGCTTCTTTTGGCATTTCTAGTCATTCTCTGACTATGCTGGAATATTTGTTCATTTAGGATGAATCTCTTTCAGTCAAAAAATAATCTTTGCTACCCCCACCCTGGAAAAAGACCAAAAATTTTCAAGGACAATGGCTCACAAAGCAAGAAGAAGAATTTTCTTCTGTGCGTTCTGTGTACCTTGCACAACATGAATGGTACCTGAGATAGTAAATAGTGGGATGTAAGTCACAGTGCTCTCCAGAGAAATGCGAAGTGACGTGTGGAGCAGTTGGATTTGGTACCTCAGTTCCTCAGGCTGTCTTTTCACTTGCCACTATTAGGAAACTCTCTTCAGTCTTCCAAATAAGCAAATTGCTTTGATCTGAAGAGTGCCAGATAGTATTAGGCTTTTCTTAGGAATTAATCTAGATAAAAGGAAGGCTGCCCCTCTAGGCAAGAAGTTTTGTATCTATAAACCACAGCTCCTCATTCCATGTGGAGTGCTACAAAATGAATATATTGCTGATAGCTTTATATTTTCATTTGCCTACATAGCAGTTACATTCCAGTGACTTCCCCAAATTGGATATTAATGATTTACACTCTGCAATTTGCAGCTCCACTTTATGGATACACATACTCTGGAAAACCAAAGACTGTACCTAGGTGCTCCCAAGATCTTCCTTCTAATTTAGTGTTAGGTCCTCAATTCAGCTTGATTTTAATGGCAGTCAGTATATACAGCAAGCTCCAGCCTAAAGGAGGTGCTACACTGACAGCCCTATAAGCAGCAATGGTGGAAGAACGTCCTGGAAAGGAGCAAGCAGAGCTTTATGTCTCAAGGCTCCAGAAAGCATTAACCCTTTCTGTAATTTAGCCTCCATTAAGCCTTTCTGCTGTTTAGCCTCCATTAAAGTGAACATAGCATGATTTTTCTGCTGAGGAGCAAAGCTAGATCCTTCAATTTAAGCGAAGAACCTGAAGTTCTTCACGCACTAAAAAAAACAAACAAAAAAAGTCAACTTCTTTAAATGCCAAGGGTCCCTCTTAGTAAGATCACTGGTGAGAGCTACTTCTGTCCTCTGTGTTCTGGAAAGCTGAGCTGCTGAGAGAGTGGAGCAAATATTTAAAAAACAGAACAAAACAAAAACCAAAAAAAAAAAAAAAAACAAATCAACACCTGTACTTGCCTTTTTACCCAGCATAGCTGGTGACTCCGCTGGTGCTGAAATTACAAGAAATTTTTGGAAGGCATGTCCCTCCTGCACTCGCTTCAGACATGTGGTTGATCAGGGAGGAACCTCCTCCCTGTCAGAGAGTCCCTTTCCTCCTTCTGTCCCATGAGCCCTCCAGGCTTGCTTTCCCTGCCATGAACACTAAACTCTATTCCTGTGCTGTTGTCCAAGTGGAAACCTTATTTGCTCTTGGCTCTAAGTGGTGTCCAAAATACTGCTTTTATATTTACTTAACAGGTTCTAACAAGCAGTGGGTCATTTCCCCTCTTGGCTCCAATGAGCTCCATGTTCTGCTTCTGGGTGTTTGTGCTTTGAAGGAATGCACTGCTAAAAAAAAAGAGCCCATCTTCCAGCGCTGGGACGTGCCTCTTGCCTTGCAGGGCAGCATTTGACTTGAGAAGGATAATTCTATGTTGCTGTATTCCTTTGCCTTACTCCACATGCCACAAGAAATCAGGCTCGAAGGTGAAGCAGCAACTGCAAACGGCTGATATTATCATTACTTACATGGTCATGAAAACAAACAGCCCTTGCAGATAGCTGTGCTATCAGTTTGGGAGCCTCGGTCACCCATGGGCCTGGGATTGTGTCTCTGTTCCCTGCAGCCCTGTGATTCCCTGTTCCTTTCCCAGAGCTCAGCACTACACCAAATTAGAGAGAAATTATCTCTGTGCTTGCACAGCTTGTGCTGAATCCTCAGTGCAGGAGGATCCAGATCGTCACAGGAACAAAATACAAGCTGATAATAATCCCTGCTATTAGTCCATTTAAAATGGGTCAAAAAGACCACTTAATTGCCATAATTGCCTTCTGGCATTGCATGTGCAACAAACCTTTTGGCTACATGTGCAGGCATGTGCTCAACAGTAGGCATCCCTATCCCTAGTAACTGAGCTCAAAGATTATAACTTCCAGTTCATACAGCTGCCATCTGCTGCAGCTGGTGTCCAGTCACCAAAGGATCTTTGTCACTCATCTTATGCACAGCACATGTTGTCTCTGTTTTTTTTCATACTACCTTGCTGGAATAGCCTAAGTAAACCAAAATACAGCAATGGTCTAGTAGGTGAACATCGACACTAACTAGTTTGTTTAGCTCCTGCCTTGAGGCAGGGTGAAGTAAGAAATCAGATTGCTTTCATGTTCATCCAACAAACTACTGAATACAAGTCCCAAATAATTGGAGTGTTTCAAGCTTGGCAATGTCACTTGCAGCCAGTGTGTGTCTGATACTACTTTGACGATAATGTCACTGAAATGA
The DNA here is from genome assembly GCA_013398155.1 of Pedionomus torquatus. Lineage (NCBI taxonomy): Eukaryota > Metazoa > Chordata > Aves > Charadriiformes > Pedionomidae > Pedionomus > Pedionomus torquatus. Next base: position 61,868 of record VZRU01020239.1, on the reverse strand, counting down.
GTGAGGCTATCGTTTCCCTGAGTTCCTTGGATCCTGGCATTTGTGGTGGGGACCAGACAGAGCTGTTTGAGCTGAGCCCAAAAGAGCTCATACCACATTTACTGCTTTCTTGCACATATTTTTTCTCGCACCTCCTTTTAGGTGCAGGGAGAGACGTGCCTCTATGTATTCTGCTATGGGAATTCTGGGCTGCTCTTATCTCCAGCAGAGCTGAAATGCAGCTCTTAGCAGACTGCCGTAAATTATATATTGTCATTTTAATTACTGCCTGGGGACACTTAAACTCAGAATCCTTGTGGGCATGAAGGCAGCCTCCCATCAGTCCTACACCCCAGCATCAGGAGCTCTTTGGAGCCAGTGTGGGACTTGTGGACTTGCAGAAGTGATGTACAGAGACCTTACAGCACAGATCGGGTCTGGAGGAGGCAATTCTGGACTGGGATGTTTGAAATGGGTTGGTGATCCACCAGTCTGGACTGAGCATTTTGAGTGGCAGTGAGGTATGTGGTATGCTAATCTCTGAGAGACAGATGGAGTGGATTTAATGTCAGAAGGCATTTTCCAAGGATCAAAGCAGTTTATAGAAATAATTTATTTTTACCTTTAAATGAAAAGAAATATGATAAATGTTAAAATGGCCCTTAATTCTTGAGCTTCTCTTCCCTGGAGTATGATTAGCACCAGATAACTGGGTCTCCCTGCTGTGCCCTGTTGCTTAGTTACGCTACACAAGTACACTGTGCTTTCATTTTCTGTCTTATGTGAGCAGAAGCAGCATGATATAAAAGTTCAAAAAAGTGAAGGACTCAGAGAGTACTCTCAGCTGCATTCCAAAGAGCTTGGTCTCCAGTGATGCCACACGCACCATGCTTGCTATGAATGGAAAGAAGCTTATTCTGATTGTGGGTGTAAATCAGCAGACGCTCCGTTAGCTGGAATAAAGCAGTGCAAACAAAATCGGTCTCATGCCCAAAAGATTAATCCTTCAGGGGAAGTAATTTATTTTCATTAAGAGAAATTAGTGTCACAGTGGTACGATAAACTTAAAAGGCCCTGGAAGAGCTATTGTTGCTCTTAAGTAAATATTGATTCCTTAAAAAAAATAAATAAATAGCAGATTGTATATTTATCTCCTAAAGCAGAACTGACTTGAAGAGCTGGATGCTTGGGGAGTGCCCTGTGGTTTTTTTTACCTGCTCTGTTAATGAGAGTCTACTTGTTTTGTGTAAAATCATAGTTGGCCCATGTTGGGTCTGGTGGAGCTCAAAACTCTGGGGAGCCTCTGCATGGAATAATGTGAAGGCCAGAATGGGGAGAGTAGGGTGAGTGGGCATCCTGAGTACATGGAAGTTGTATGGTAAGGCTTCTGTTCACTCAGGAGACCTGCTGACTCTATGAAGAAGTAGTACATGGCTTTCACAGCTCTTTCTTACTGTCAAAATACTTATTTCTCTTGTCCTTCTAATGGATTCTTAAATGCAGACACATAAAGATCTCATAGGAATGAAGAGAAAACATGGTTTTGTTTGGGAAAAATTATCTGACAATTCAAATGGTTTTGTAGAAATTCTGGAACACCGGACTCTAAATATGTGGTTGTGTGAGAGAGCAGTTTCCATGGGAGACCACTAATACTTTTTTGCCCACAGTGGCTAAAAGCCTGTAACATCAGCTTCTTTCTTTTATTTCATGACTGTATCTTCAATTAAAAATCAGAGTAGGGCAGGGAAGGTAACAAATACATTCATTAATTCCTTCATACATTCCTTCCATCTTTGACATCCTGGTCAAAGATGTCCAGTTGCTCTCTTGAAATGTTTTGGTTAATTGTTGGTTGACTTTTTTACTTTCTTTTTTCTTTTTCTTTTTCTTTTTTTTTTTTTTTTGAAAGAGGGCATGGGGAAAATATGTCTCAACATTTCCAGCAGTACTTTTTCATGGTGACTTTAAAAGCGTGCGTGAAAACTTTTCCCACAGGGGAGGTGAGGGAATATCTGGCATATTAAGGCAGAGAACTGGCAAAAGTGGGGGATGCTCATGAATTACTAGCATTGTGGGTAGGAGGTTTGGGATGGTGAATAAAAGATGCTGTTTTCTGATAAAGAGCTCTCCTGGATGCTCTCATTCCTCATTAGTTCTTAAGGCCTGTGTCAATTGTTTTCTTCAGGGTTGTGGATACCCCTGATGCCACAGGTATTGTGTGAACTGGGTGGGAATCTCTTCTCCCTCAAAGCGCAGGGTGAGCAAATTCAGGGAACCTTGAGGTGTACATTTGTTATAATATTCTTTCACCTGGTCTTTGATAGATGGTATCTCCAAAGCAGAAATCCCTAAGCAGCAGGTTTGTGACACTTATTACCTTTATTTTGCAGTATTTCTATGTGAAGATAGATATACTCCTACCTCAAATGTGGTCTGCTTATTCTCATCAATGTTTTACATAGTCATCCCTGCTTTCTAACATTCCTGTATTTAGACAAGCAGCCCCCCTTCCTCTATCAATAGCTAGTTGTATGATTTACTGACAAAACAGTTCCTTCTCCTGGCTGCTTATTAACATGAAAGAAGATTTCCTTTCATCCTAGGGAGCCAGTCATTCTTCCCTTGTTACCCATAATAGTTAAGGTATTGCATATTTAGCTAGAAAACAGGGACAGGAGGTCTCATTTTCACTTAAAATATCTCCAAGGCACTCATCAGCAAGCTCTTTGGTTGAGAGGTTTTGCCTGGTTTTCAGCTGACAAGCCAATAAACATGCAGATGTGTAGGAATGTGGTGGTCTGACTTGGTCCAAGTGGATTTTACATGTGCATCACATTACCTAGGGACAAAGTAGTTCTTCTTTTTAGATATTTTTTTTTTCTGCTATTTGAAGTGAATACATCCAGCTGGTAAGGTAATGACCAGCCATGTAAAATCATCAAATGAGAAGAGAGAAGGAAAATACATGCCAGTACATATTTTTATTCTTCCACCCTGAAGTGGAAACCTACATATTTCTTTCTTACTACTTTATTATGTTTAGCACAGTGACTTCCTTCTTGATGTGGTAGAAAATATGGGTGCTGGAGCATTCAGTGTATCACTAAAAAGCATAAAATATAAACAGCTCATAATGAATAATAATAAAAAAAAAATGTATCTGGGGTTAAAGACAACTCTTTTTGAACTAGATGCATTCAATGAGCTTTCTGTGCCTTCCCACCTTGCCTACAGAAAGTTTGGGGATGTGCTCGGGGCACATGCAGTGGCTGCAGCCCAGCATGCAAGAGCAGCTGGGGGAGAGGCAGGCTCCCTGCTGCTGCCTGGTTAGCTGCTCCCTCGGATGAACACACAGGGCTGAAGGGCACACGCTCTGCTCCTGCTTAAAAGAACAGCAGAGCCTGTGGAAGGGAGTTCCACCAGCTCAGTGTTCCCTCCCCAAAGGTTTGTGACAGCCCAGAGCTCTTTCATCCACACACATCTTCAAGTCCCTAAAGAAAACGACAAAAGAAAAAGAGGGGATTAGACTAACATCTTACCACAACTGTAATTACTACCCAAGAGAGATGGCAAGGCATCATTTCAAAGCTAACTATCCCCTGGGACAGTTCACATGCTATTCAGCATGCATTTGGTTTGCCTTTTCCTGAGGAAAAGCCCTTAGTTTGAAAACCTGCCTGGTCAGAAGTGCCTGCACTGTGTGAGAGTGCTGACTGTGGGAGAGATCACACCTGGCTCACATCTTTTTCTGAGTAACGTCAATGCGAACTGAGACAGTTTTAAATCAATACAAATGATAAATAAATATTCTGTTTTAAAAATAAAAAACATTGATTTTCAGCAAGAGGGTATTTCAATAAGGTCAGCAGGGGGGTGGCAATGAGTAAATCAGCTTTTGTTCACAGTTTACAAAATCTTTATCATATCTTAATTTGTAAACCTAGTTTCCCCCACCCAAGGGAGAAGTAGTATTCAGGATATTCTCCTAGAGAGAGGGATGGGCTGGACTGCTTATGTCAATATGCATTGACTGACTTCAAAGGAGCTCTGCTGACTTATATCTGCCAGAAATCTGGATCAGGAGATCACTTTGAGACACCTCTACTTGTAATGTTTTCTGCTTCCTGTCTCTGAGACCACTTGGTTCGGATGCTGCAACTGATGTCCTCTCTGTCCTATGCAGACAGCAAAGACCCTGTGGTGCCTTTCCTAAGTGAAAAGCTGTGCCAAATGGTCCTTGGCTAAAACCTGCCCTTTGCTCCACTGGTCTTTGGCTAAAGGATGCCACCCACCCTGTTTTGCTGCCGGTCTGCTACTTACCCCTTCAGTAGCGATCAGCAGAGAAAGGCTGCCCAATCCTGAAACCCAGATATGAGTAATGTATGTGGCTTACTGCCTGTAAGACTGCACGTGTAGTTTCTCAACTTTCTGACCCATCTGAGGATGAGAAAAGCCACAAACTGTAGATCTGATTTGATGAGATGGGGAGGTACAAAGAGCTGTGCATGACTCTCAGGCTCCGGGATGATTTTAAGGGATTGCAGTAAAGAGCAATCTCTTATTGGTTCTGGACAGGAAGGCTGGGTGGAAAATTTAGTTGGGAAGATGAGTGATGGCTATCCTTTCAGGGTGGTTACTAAGACCTGTTTTCATCTGAGGGGATGAGATCTATCAGGATGTGTCTGTTTCCCATGATAAAGCCTCAGCTCATCTTAAGAGTCAGAGAGAGGCTCCCTGAGCTAGTCCTGCTGTTGGTAATAGGATGCTAAGAGCGAAATCTTACCCCTTTTGCTATCCTGCTGTTTGAGATTAGTGGGGTGTGTGGCAGATCTGGAACTGCGTTGTGGTAACTCATGCAGCAATGGAAACTTAGTTCACTTGCACAGACCTAACAGCCACAGGATAAGGAAGGTATATGTTCATCAAACTGAATTCACAAATTGGTAAGGATAAGGTGAAATGACCCAGGTTGAGATTTTTGTTAGTAAGCCTAAGCCCTTCTCTTCCCAGCTCCCCCATTTCTAATTTTCTCACAAAGCTCATTAGGTTTATGTTTTCCTAAAAACTGTCTCACTGCTGTCATGGTCTAAGTGAATTTCAGATCTCGTGTGTTTCCTCTTACTTCATTAGACAGAAGTGGTTCTTAGATTCCTTTTTTAATCTTGGAAGGTTTAAAAAACTGAGGATCAGTAATAAGAAAGTCATAGGGTTTTGTTTCAGAGAATACTATTGTTTTTGAAGAAATCTGAGTGGAGCTGATTGATTTGAAAATGCTGAGGGTCAGCAGTGTCACACTCATACCACTTCTTGTACCTATTTTGCAAATGGAGATGGCAGCAGTGAAGATGCCAGCATACTGCATGAAAATGTTTCTCTAGAAGGTTTGACAGGAGAAAACTCTAAATGAAACCCTTCTAGAACCACTGTGATTGGAACATCAGATTGGAAAAGCAGATAAAAGAGGAAAGGTTCTGCCCTCGCAGCCTTTTTAACTGGCTTGGACCTGCTGACAGTAGGAGAATGAGCATAAATAAACCTGGTGTAGAGAGGGAAGCAGAGTAGGAATTGCCTCTGAAGGAGGAGCTTGGCAGGAATCCTAGCCAGAGACCATTTGAACTGATTGACTGTGCAGCTGAAACCTGAATTAACACAAATAATGAACACTAAATGAGAAAGCTGTTCTCGGGGACAGCACTGACTAACCTGTATTTTAAACCTACAGTGCAATTCTGCAAAGATTTTTGTCTTTATTGGTCTCCCAATAATTTCTTCCTCACTTAACGTACCCTGAAAAATGTTTAACTTTCCCTTCCAAATGCACACTTGCACTTCAAAATTGCAAAGGGCCTCTTGAGGTTCTTTCTCCCAAAGTAGCTGTGTTCAGCTCTCTGAAGCACTTGGTGGCCACTTGAGAATTTAAGTTCACACGTGGAAGTGGATTTTCATCTCTGCCAACTGGGAGTGCGTTGGAGGTGTGGGGTGGAGGTTTTTGCACCCTCTCATCACTGGGCACATCCTCTCCAAGTTGAGGAATGTTCACACAAGGTGACCTCTTTGCAGCATGGGGGCTCATTTGATTTCAGCAGTTGCTCACATGCAACAAAACCAAGTGTGGCTCCTGGGGAATTCCGTTGAGTTCAGTAGATTTACGCTGGTGTAAATCAGGAGCCAAGTGACAGAAGAAGCCCATATGTTCTCCTGGAGTGCTGATTACAGAGGAAGGGAGCTGGATTAGAAGAAAATGATTGCACCCAGATTGTTTTCAATGTGTTAATGACTAGCTTAAGGCAGCAAATAAAAACAGAATCAGAGGTGATTTATATTTATGCTGGAATCTAAACAGGTCTGGCCCTAGGCATTTGCATTTTGCATCTAACATAGTGTCTGACTTCAGACCTCTTGAACTGCAAGGAATTACCAAAACAGTGAAGTGAAAGCTGACTTGTGCAAGACAGACTCTTGGGTACAACATGAAGGGGGTCTATGCTGGGAAGAATTGGGAGGCAGAGGAGGAATGTTATATTTGCATAAAAGTACTGCTGTTCATGGGAAATACTACCTTTTTGTTGTTGTTAGCTCTGACCTCAGTTCCCTGATTAGCAATAGATACTCTGGTAGACTTGTCTCACTGAAGTCAAGAATTACTGGGCCACTCCCCCAGGACTCAGATCTCTCATATGTTGTATCCACTCCAGAGCTTCAGTTGAGTAGGAGGGGGAAATGGGCTAAGCTTTCAGCTATGACTGAAAGAAGTTTTGCAGCTTGTCTTGAGCTTGCCTTTTCTCCCCAACCCAAAGTCCATTCCTAAATAGGAGGCCTGTTCCAGAGCAAAAGCATCATCAGGATAGTTGGCCCTATGCATAGCCAAAGCACATTGTTAGTAGAAGGAAAAAGACCATTACCTGGACTCTATAAAGTAAGGCTAATTGCAGACATTAAGGAAGGAGCAGAGGTGTTTGAGAGCAGCCATTGATGTATATATTCATAGAAGAGCTCCCTTTCTTAAAGAGAGGCTTAACCATTGTGCTTTTTCCTTCTCTGGTGGCAAGAGCAGCCTACTAGAATGTGGCTGTTTCTGGGTCTCAACCCCAGCTTTGTAACTCCAAAGTTTAGTTTTGCTTATGTTGCTGAGAAGCATTGGGCTGAATCTGGTGGTGAGCCCAGGTGCCACAGTCACTACAGCAGAAGGCTGGGTCTCGGTTCACCCTACTTTGGGTATATCAGCATCCTTTAAGATCACGAAGCTTAGAAATGCTGTGTAGCTGGACCCGCTGAGTGGGAAAAGATGGCTGAAGCCCCTTCTATATAGGCAGCAATGCTATAGCAGAATCAGCATATTAAATGGATATATGCTTTCCTACATAGTATAGCCCCTTGTACAATCAAGTTCACATAAAAGAAAAGGTGAAGTCTATTCTGTTCTTCCTCGCTCAGTCAGCGATGTGCTGTGCGTGTTTCAGTGACACACTGAGTTCATAGCACCATTCCACAGCTGCTTGTTAATGAATGTCACGGTAGAAACCTCATTCATGGATGACACTGATCTTATCACAGTTATTGATTCATCAGCCTAAGCTAGGAGCATTAGAAATTCTTTCCTACACAGTTCTTTGATGGCTCTGATGTCTGATACCAGTGGAATAAGCTGATGTTAGCTGATGTAGGGTGTGAGGTTTCAGTGGAGGTTTTTTTGTTTTCCCAACTGAGGTTTCTCTGTGGGTCTGTGAGGACTTGATGTGTGCATTTGGAGTAGGTATTCTTCATCAAAAAGACTCTTAATTTCTTTTTCTAGCAGTTTCCACTGAAATCGAAGTGTCTCTGCTATGAAACAACAGATCAAAATGGGGAAGAGTGAGATGAACTACTGAAATTTGGTGTTTTCAACTTGGATGACTCTTCAAAATGAAATCTATCATTAATAAATTCTGTTTTCAAAACTCTGGAAACTGGGTTTGAGGTGTATTGGAACAAACAGCACTGGGGAAGGGAAAAATAGCTGGTGGAAAGTTTTTTGGATTTGTGTTCATCAGTGTGTTTCATTCCGTTCAGGGATGGGGAGGGAGAGGAAGCTAGAGCTAGAATTCTTGGGAAATTGTGAAGTTCATAGTAGCCATGAGGCATTTTAGATGCTTGAGATTTGTGATCTCTGGCTTTCCAGATTGGTTAGAAAACTGAAGTCCACTTCAGGGAAGGGTGACAGTTCACTCATTTTACAAGTCAAACCTGCCTGAGCTGGAGCCACTCTATTCCTCAGGATTCCTGTTACCCAAGACTCTATATAATCAGAGAATTTTCCTGTGTCAACGGACTGCTAGTTGTTGACAGGCTTTTGCAGGACTGAGTTCTCGATGCATTTCCATTCATTCACATACATCTTTCAGCTTCAGTGTATTGTCATCTTTGTGATCAGGTGAGCAATGTCCTGTGGCAACAGTCTGCTGTTTTCAGTATAAAAAAACCCCAAAAATTAGCCATGCAGCAGCCCCTGTCAGAAAACTGGAGGACACAGACTTGGAGAGAGAGATGTAAGAGACAAGGTGTTGTAAGGGACAGCACCATCTGCTTTGTTGACAATCACTTGGGCAGAAAGGACAAGGCACTGATTAATTTGTCAAGGACTCATCTTAAGAGCTGTAAAAAGAAGGCAGATGGGTGTATTTACAATGCACAAGGAGGGGGGGCGG
>VZRU01020239.1:0-53178 GCA_013398155.1 Pedionomus torquatus | reverse complement strand
GGGGGGGGCAAGGATATGGTTGTCAAGGCAAGAGAGAGGGTGATCTGAGCTTTTAAAATGGGGCTTCAGATCTCTCATTTCGGTAACAGGACAAAGTGACACAGCTTTGTTGCAAGATGATGATGAAAACCATAAGCACTTGCTGAGGAACAGAATATAATTCTAAGTATTTATTTAGGGTGCACAATAAGATGTGAAAAAGGAAGAGCAGGCTGGCTGATAACCCTTGGATTGGTTTTGGTTTAATTTTTTTTTCTTTCACTGAAACTTATGAGGAAAAAGTGCTGTGGTAATCTCTGCTAATTGGCAGTGCTGCTGCCAGGCTCACAGTACAAAGGACCAAAAGAGCAGGAAGGATAAAGCCACTGCCAGGGAAATGCAATGGAAGGAAAAGACATACCAGGTGTCAATGGGAAAGCTTTCCCAGCTGCGGTCCACTCTGGACTTTTTCCTCAGGCTTTGTGTTCTCTGAAAGCCATGCTATAAAATGTAGGCAAGTAATGTAATTAACTGGATGAAAACCGGTCTAGAGGCGTTTTGGGGCTGTCAACCAGGCTAAAAGGCAAAGACAGAAAGTTCCTCTTTCAAAGGAAAACTACTGAAATAATGTCCTTATTTGCAGAGAAAGAGGAGAATTATCTTCTGACAATTGTTGCCAGTACGTTAGACTAAGACAAATATGACCAGAAATGGATAAGGAAGATTCTAAAACTTAGGGAAAGTTTTTGGAGGGAAGAGAGTTTCAAGCAGGTTATTAATGATCTCACTGCTTTTACCAACAGTCTAGAAATCACCTCCAAAAGAGGCATGAGAGATAGTGACTGGTGTTACCTATTGGGCAACTCAAAGTTCCCATTTGTGCTATTAATTGTCTATGAATCAATAAAAAGTAACAGATGAAGACTCCTGATTCACAACAGTTCGGTTCTGAACAGTTCAGAAACTGTTCATAAACTGATGGACAGTTTATGGCAAGGATCTATTGCTGAAATAAGTCTTATCTGGCATATCATATTTGGATCCTCTAGAGAAGCCTCTGGAAAATTAAGGCAGGAAGGATGGAGGGATGCTCTCCCAACCTCAACACTGCATATTTTACCATGAAGCGAGTGATACCACAAGTGCTATTCCACCCTCTTACAGAGATATGCAAAAAGAGGAAAGCACAAGTGTCCATATAACTTAATTTTTAAGAACTCCAGACTAAGGAGAACACTGCAGGACACTGAAATTTCATCCAGAGTGAAGGCAAAAACAGTCCGAGCACTTGTTGACTAAAGGCTTCTTTCCTAATCATATGGAACTCTCAAAACAGGGTGCTTTGAACTGGAAGTGCATCCATCTCAGATCTAATCCAGTTCAGTAGCAGCAAGTGTGAGGAAGATGAGGAAAGGAAAAAGTATTTGAGAATCTGCTGCTCTGGAATACTCGCACATTCATTGCCGATCGAAGTCAGCAGCATGAATAGTGAGCAGAGACATTAATCACAGAACAGGCTTAAATTCCAATTTTGCTGCCAATTGTAAGGGCACTGGATGCTTAACGGAATGGAGAATTCCATTTTGAACTTGTTGCAAGCAACCCAACATAGCAATACTGTCTGCTCTTCCACAGACAGGCAAAGAGGGACTGAGGCACAGTTCCTGTTCACTTCCTAGCAAAGTCTTTACTAATCTCTTTGTTGCAATAAAGGTTTGTCTGATTCATAATTTACCATCCAGACGTCTTCTGAAATACTGCCCAGCAGTGGGATTGACATTGGATCTGTGCAGATAAAACCTGTGCCAAAGCATAATTGCAGGATTGGGGACTTAAGTTGATCAGAAGTCTGTTCCCAAATCCGTAGAAACGATGGAAAGACTCCCAGTGATTTCAGTGGCTTTGGATTAGGGCTTCATTCATGCTGTTCAGCTAACATGTACAAGAGATTTCTATCTGCCCAGCTTGGTAGGTTGTCCACTTCCTTCAAGGCTATAGCTTGGATGAATATCACTTGGGAAAACATAATTTCATAATTACTGCTAGTCCTGGTTATTAAAGAAGCCCCACTATCTTATGATAAAATTATTTCGTGCTGATTTTCACTTGCACAGTCATTTATAGCTCTGCAAAGCCATTGTGAAAATCACTTTCTAGTGCCGTGTATATTCAGTCCTTGCTTCCTCTGAACAAGTGAGGGTACAAGGCAGAGCGTCTGGAAGACTTGGAACCATCGGTGAATCCGAGAGAAACACGGACCAGCCTTCTCGCTTCAAAGCTTAGCCTGGCCCGGGTGCTCTGCACACAGGCTTTGCTGGCCTTGAGATCGGGTTCTGTCTGGCTAACCACCATGGAAAGTCCTTCCCCTGGTACACAGAATTCAGAATTGCAGTTGCTGGTTTGTATTCACTTCCCCTCTATTCTTAAGCATCAGCAAATAGCCTGAAGAGAGCTAATTTCATGAGCGTTACTTCTGAAAAGATTTTTGCTATTATTTTTTTTCTCTCACTATCGCCTACTTCTCCATTGTCACCTTCCCCCTCCCCTCTGCTGCTGACTTGAGAAGGTCTCTTTGGGTTGCAGAAGCACAAGTGAGACTGGCTTCTTCAGCTGCCCTTTCCTTTCCCTTTTCATATTCCCCACAGCTTCTGCTTTTCCGCCCACTCTCACTTTTCTCTTTTAAAAAGAAAACATGATTTAAAAGAAATAATCTGTCATGAGGGGCAAGAGAGAAAGAGGCAAAAAGCATCCTGAATTTTGTGCAGGGGACAGGAACAGCTGGGACAAGTATGCTGGTCACCTGTGAAGAGCAGTAATGAGAAACAAGAGGAGTTAAGTATTTCTGTAGTTGCTTGGCTCTAGGCGGAGCCTACATTTTGAGTGGAGAAAAAAAGTTGTTATCTTTGGGGACGTGAAGGATAAAGAGTCATACTCCAAAGCCGTGCCAACAGAGATACGTGGCTGGTCTGCCAGGGGTCTGGCAGGCACTGGTGCTCCCCAGGGCTCTCAGCAGCTCTGTGAAATGGTACTGTTCATTTCCTCTTCCTCTGAAGAAGTAAATCAGAAAACTTTGTGTTCTTTCTAGACTCTAGAGGGTCATAGAAAAGTGCCCTCTGCCCTTCAGAGTGTGCCCCGAGTATGCCCAGCAACCGTTGCAGGTGAAGAATGACAGTAGCTACATAGCAGGAGGAAAAGTGACATTACTGGGAAATACTTTAGAGGCATTTTAAGATAATCTGTGAATGGTGAATTTCATCCTAAATTCATTTCTCTATCCAGGCTGCTTGGTCTGCTTGATTTTTGGTTGTTTTTCTGGTTTGTGTTTGTTTGGGGTTTTGGGGGGGTTTGTGGTTCTTTTTTGTTTTGTTTTTGTTTTGCTTGGGGTTTAATTTTTTTTTTTTTTATGGTAGCTCTTCCTATTTTTTTCTTATTCTTTTTCTTTCTCATGCTCAATGAAATTCTGTCTGGCAAAATGCCTCATGAGACATCTCAGACAATTCACCCTGTGTTTTATGTGCTAGTAGAATATGTGGATCCAGCCTGTGCAGCTGCTTGCTGTCAGGTCTGTTACATCCTGAGCATCCATGCCCCCAAGTGATTTTTGCTGAGGCCTCTTCTCATTCATTGTGGGAGATGACAGATACTGTAGAGAGAGCAGCTGATCCTCATGGAGGTAGAAGTGGGATTGCCTGATTGATTGTCCATAGAGGACAGGTAGGTACTGAGTCGGCGTGCAGTAAAGTCATGCCTTGGAGGAACAACAGGCTTTTGTCCCTCTCTGGAGCATTTTATTCATGTTCCTGGGTAATGTGTGCTTTGGTTTGCCTTTGTACTAGATAATACACTGGCAATCATATTTTTTAATTATTTTTTTTTTGCTTTGTTTCTCATGCTCCTAGAAATTAGAGAGGAAAATGAACTACTGGGTTGCACTCCGTTCTTCATACAAAGCCAGTTTGTCCTCTATAAAAAAGCTCAGTGTGTCTTCCTGCATCCAGTGTTAGATTACCTGGAAGTGCCATCACAATTACTCCTTGGGTCTTTCTGTTGGTTTGAACAGGGAAGTGAGCCAGTAGACTTTTGGAGCACACACTTCTAAATACATTGGTACAAATCCACAGCTTCAGGGAATTACTACTGTATTGATTGCAGATGGTCAGTTGATGCAGGACTGTGGTCAGGGAGCATGTGTGATGGTCCATGGTGCACCTGGGTGACCTGTGCAATTTGCTGCTTGGCCTCCTACCTCCCAGCACGTGTGGCACCCCTGTAGTCTGGGGAACACTAACCAGGCAGTGTTACTGAGAGGTTGCCAACACGATGTACCTCTCACAGGAAGAGGCTTTCAGGGGCTGCCACAACGTTCTGTGCTTGTGATCGGATTTAATACACCAAGCTTTCCCCAGCAGGGAAAGAAGTCAGCATGGAGACAACAGCTAGTACCTTGCTCTGAGTCAGTGGTATTCCTCATGCAGTGGGAGATAGTAAGGCTGTTTGTGGTTGCACTGTTATCCTCACAGCGCCTGTGGGGTGAGCAGTGATGCTGTGGTGAGGAGAACAGCCAGGGGAAGGAGGGGACCTGGGTCTGGACCAGCACGGCAAGGGCTTCATCTTTCACATCATCTCTACGTGAGGCTGATGATTTGGGCTTGTGTGAAGCAGCACATGGTGTAACTTGACTTTTAGTGCTGGTATTAAAGTACAACTCTGTCCATGTGGCAGCATTTTTAAATGACGGGTGTGTGTACTTCTCTGAAAACATTGCCTTATTTCCCCAACCCTTGGCTAAGTGGAGCCTGTCAGGTGAAGAGTCAAAAAGAAAGGCAAGAAAGAAACTGCTGTCACAAAGCTAGCATTTACAAAGCATGTCTGCGTCTGTACACAGTTCATCGGGGCAACTGATGATTTAAGATCATTGTTCAATTTAAAATGACAGAGAATTTAGTCAGAGTTTAATAACAGTCTGGCACCTACAGATAAGGATGGACAAATGTGAATGCAGGGACTGACATTAAGGAAAAAATACAGGGTTTAGCTCAGCTGAGCACTGGGGCCAAGTATTTCCCTGTCTCCCACTTCATTACAGCATGAAGGTTTTTAGGTGCTGTACAAACAACTGTCTTGTCACAGGAGAGGACTCTGAATACTGCCTTTGTGGTAACAAGCCGAGTTACATGGGAGAGACAGGAGTAACTCTGCGTTGCATCACATCCTTAGCAGAGACTTGAGCCAACAACACTTGTGTTTGGAAGCTTACAAGTGCCCACTTTCAGAAGAACTGCATGTAAAAGAATGAGCAAATAGCACCCAGAACAGGTCATTGGGAATCCCTCCTACCTGTAGGAAGGCGTCCTGAACTATCAGAGTGACCCTGACCTTCACTCTGGCACTGGCAGAGGGGGGCTGCCAAATTGAAAGCATTTCAGATGCATCATGCATTTACTTTCTCCTGGACCATAATGGCCATTCAGCACAATGTGGAGTCAGGTGCCATTTAGAGCCTCTAAACCAGAAACCTAGAAGTTCCCTTTTCTAACCTGGTGTTCCCATGTACCTCCCCAGATGACTTTGTCGAGGAAGCATGTTAGATCATATCCAGTTCTGCCTCTGCACCTTCTCTGCAGCAAATCTATGAGCCTGGCTTATTGTTCTGGTAGCTGGGGGGCAGGGTGGGCATTGTGTTGTGGGGTTTTTTTTGTTCGTTTCGGGGCTTTTTTCCTTAGTTATCTGATGTCCTGCATCTTACTGCATAGTTCTTCCTTGTATCTAAGTGTGTTTCAGTAAATCCGTTAGTCCCTGTTCTGTTTTGGCAGCTTTAAGTGGTCAATCTCTCTTACTCCTCAAAATAAAAATAATAGGATTTGAAAAGAAAGTTCATTTTGTTTACTCTTCTTTATAGCTACCCATTGCATTTACCTTGTAGTCCAATAATATGCCTTTTGCTCACATTTAACTTAGTGGCAGCCCTTAGCTTGAAGGCTTAGGCCACCTCTAATGCAGTAACAAATTATCAAAGCAGTGGTAGCACTGATTTAGACTCCCGCACACATCCAATCTAGATTAAAGGATGTGAGAGAAAATGAAGGCAAGAGCAATGGTTGGCTCCTTAATCAGTATGCTATGAAACAACAGAGTACAACCCATCCAGTGCCCGTTACTGCAAAACAAATAAATAAAAATAAGGGACATTATCCCATTAAATAATCAATATGATAAATGTGATGAAGTAGACATTTGGTAAAAAGCTAATGTTGTAGCCTGTCACCTGATAAAATAATCAAATGAGCAAAGAGTGTGTTTTTCTTAATGGTTATAGGAGGGGCTGAGAAGGTGCCTTTATGTCTACAGAAGTTGCCTGTCTGTCTATTGATTGTTACGCTGTTCCACTGTAAAATGCCTCCAGTGACATTTAGTTTCTTTACCACACCAGCTCCAATGAACCAGTCTATAGAGCACTTTGGGATATTTTTTTTCTCAGTTTTTCCTTCCAAATGAATAATGTTGCCTTTATAGTTCTATATCCTATGTTTTTCCTTGAGGATGTCTTAAATTGAAATTCATATTTAAGAATTGATTCTGCTTTTATATCTCTAAGCTCATCTCTTATAATCACCATCCTAAAGCAGTAATTCTGTTCCTTTGATTCTATTCTGTGTCTTAGATTTTTTCTTAAAATTTATTCTTGAAGTCAAGAAATTATGTAAGGATCTCTGTCATAAAAACACACTTGTTTAGTCTCATACAGAACATTTGAAGAACATAACCACAGTGTATGTATGCTAGGAAAAAAAAAAAAGAACCTTGCAAAATAAACCTTGTGGTCTGGTGGTTAATGTGGGGATAAGGAAAAAGGATAATATATGTTCTTTGAATGATTGGGTTAAGAGTGAATTTTAGGGTTTTGTTTGGAATTAGTTTTGGAGGCGCTCCTTTTTGCATCTAACTTGCCCCAGAACAGTACTGATTCGATTTTTTTTTTNTTTTTTTTTTTTTTTTTTTTTTTTTTCTGTCGGAAAGAGCAGAATGCAGCACTTCTCTTTATTTATAATCTCCTAAACTGAGATACATAGCCTGGTGTTCTTGGCAGGCTGCATAAAAGACTTATATATAAACCAATAAAGAAGTGCTCCCAGATTGATTAGGCACTGGGATAAGGCTTAGGCAGAGGAAAGCTGGCCCAAATCCATTTTAAGTCAGGTACAGACCTGACTTACGCTTCATCTCTCCATCCCTTTCCCTGCCTGCAGCTGCAGTCCATTGAAGCTGTTGTCTAGGATACAGGCAGACTTAGTCTGTTCAGC
Source organism: Pedionomus torquatus (assembly GCA_013398155.1). Taxonomy (NCBI): domain Eukaryota; kingdom Metazoa; phylum Chordata; class Aves; order Charadriiformes; family Pedionomidae; genus Pedionomus; species Pedionomus torquatus. The sequence goes on along the minus strand of VZRU01020239.1, from coordinate 45,898 downwards.
TCATGTTGTAAATGCAGAAAGAAAGGGTGGTCTTGGGGCTAAAGTGTGACTGTAATGCAGACTTCCTGTGTAGCATTTAACAAGTCACTTACTGTTATCAGAGTTGCCCTTATCTTACAGGTGAGAAGGTGCGCATAGTTAGGAGGCACCCTGAAAATACAGTGCTAGAGACCACAATAGGTGTGTGAGAGAGAGATGATATACTTGATACCTGCATCATGCAACTACATCCTTCTCTGTGTTGTGTATCAGCATTGCTGGACTGAGTGGGGATAAAGTATTCCAATTTGCTGGACTGAGTGGGGATAAAGTATTCCAATTTGCTTATTTCATTTAAGTTCAAAACTTGTTCTTCAGGCTTCCCTTCCTGCCCTCCTGGATAGTCCTAGGGACCAGAGAAGGTACAGTTTCCCTGCAGTGTCCTGGGCCACAGGACACAAGGCTCTAGGTTTGTGGCTGTCCAGCATGAATGGGGGAGAACTAGAAAAGCCCTGTGGTTCTGTATGCTGTGTTATCATTGAGCAGCTTTCCCTGGCAGTAATGCTAGGGATACGAAGGGTCACGTTTTTCCTGCTCATGGGCTTCTTCAGTTTCTCTGGTAGGTGATGATGGTGAGGAAGCTGGAGCCCACCATTTCCTGCTTGCTTTTGTCAACGAGCATCATGGAGGTTCTGCTAAGACAGCTTCTATCAGGACACGCTTCACCTAAGAAAATGAATATATGACAGAACTTCATAAAATTACCTAAAGGTATTATTGCAGGTGATTATCTCTGCTGTTAGAGAAATATCAGAGACATGAGAGATTTCCCAAAAGTTTGTGTGTTCAGGCTAAATATGTAGGGGCTTATGCAAGTCAGTCTTTCCCTCCCTTTGATGCAGTCATTTTCTATGGAATGAAAAATAAACTTCAGAACAAAGCAATTAACCGGTGCCTTTGGAAAGTGGTGCTCTGCCTGTCAGAAATGGGCATACAAGAAGGATCTGATAAGATTTTCCCTGAGCTCCAGGGCTCTAATCAACATCCTGCACAGGGGAAACTGGGGGGAAACTCTGTATTATTTTGCTCCATTGCTCTAAAGTGTAGCAGGGAGGGAAAACAAACAAACAACAAACCCCTCAATAATCACAGATCTTAATTTTTTCAGCATGTGACTGTCCCTTACATAGATCCATCCACCCAGGGAGGTATGTGACAGCTTCTAGGCACAAACTGCTGCCCTCTGTGGCCTACAAAGTGCTGTGTACGCTATCTAATACTTGGCCAACAGGCTGGGTTGGTTAACAGGAAAGGGCTCTTGACTGAAAATGGGCCGTTTTTCTCCTTCAGAGCAGATCTATTTTCTCATCACCATGTTTCATAATAATTCAGTGATACACAGTTTGCCACGCCAGCATCATTTTCCCTAGCTGTTTAATAACCATGCTCTGAACCGGAGCTGCACAGTATCTCATTATTCTGCTCCAAAGGTAGGAGAGGCGGAGTAGATGTGAAGAAAAACATCTGTTCCTGAGCATAAGTAAGGTTATACTGCCAACTGCAGTCAGCATCCCTGCAGCAGCTGTAGGAGAGGAATGAAATGAGAGAAAAGGAAAAATCAAGATAGGAAAATATTACTGACTTTTCCTGCAGCAGTGAGTTTAACCTGAGTTTAACATCATTTGAATTTAAAGTACTCAGGAGCTGCTGCTTGTTAATCCATTTGCAGAGCTCCTATCTGTTGTTATATTTGGAATGTGTCCAAAATAGGGAAGAGTTAATGCTAAAAAAGACTCTGCTGTTACTCCCCTGTGCCTCAGAAAAGAGACCCATTGATGCACAGGTCCACAAAGGAAGTCAGACCATTTTGAAATGTTATGAAAGCAGAATCTGAGACAAGCATCGATGATGTGCTGAGGCTGAAATATCCTTCCAAGTGGTGCAGGTACCTAAAGCTTAGGGAAGAAAACTGCAGAAATTAACATCCTGCAAAGACACGTGAGCTATGGGTCAGCTTTCCTAGTTACTCCAACTTCTGGTGAGTTTGGGTTTTGTTCACAGCTTCACAGTGCTGTTGGCTCTATCTGTTGTGATCTCATTACTCAGATCCAGGTGTGCAGAAGTAGCAGTTCAGAGGGGTTTTGGAGCACAACTGATGGGATAGCACTGCTGACATCCCCTTGGCAGGGACCAACAAATTCCAAGGCAGAGAAAATCAGTGGGCACTACTGAAATGTTTGGCTTTTACTTTCTTTGTTTCTCATTTTTCAGTTTTCTTAGGGGTACAGGCTTGGCCTTAACCTGCTTGCTATGAAAATCCAGGGAAGTGCTTGGATACAACACCAAGTCTTTCCAGCTTCTCTACATATATCGAGTTTAATTTAAAATTAATTTCTAGTGGGAATATTTGACATATCGTTTTTCAGTTGGCAGAGTATTACCCACCACATGCTGTGTCTTGCTTTTTGGAAACTAGTAACACAGGAGAGCCTAAAAATGACTTTATTGTAATGGCACTGCCTTCTCTTCACTAAGTTTGCATTGATTTTTCTATCATTTTCAGCAAGGAGTTAGAGAACGTTTCACTCCTGCCGCTGTAGCATTTGAAAAGGTAAAGCAGTTTGCTTGTGATATTGCAATGGCTATTTCAATGTGGCTAGAGCTAGTTGAAAGAAGTATTTCAGAGGTGCTCTAAAGATGGCTTTGTTTTTCACCTGACTCTTTAAAACATAAACCCACCAATGCCCTTTCAGCCATGGAGCTGTACAGCACAGGAGTAGCACGAGGACAGAATGTACTCATCCAAAAAACAGCAGCCTGGGGGAAAGCCTGATATCATTCTGCCTGTGTTTATTTGACTTGAGGAAACCTTGTGTCATGAGATGCATTATGATTTGGCTGGTTTTGTTTGTTGTTTTTAAACACTACCAAATAGAGTCAGGGTGAGGCTGAGCAAAAGAGAAGGTAACGGGTGGATTAATCAAGCAGTAAGTACAAAATCAGGTAGCCTATGGCACTGGTTAGGAGAGAAAGAACCCAGCGTTTTGGGATCCCTGGTTCAGCCCCCTGCCAAGAGTAGCAGTTACCCTGGGTCTGCTTATTTCTGCACATCTCGCACAGAGGAAGAGATTTTTCCAGGTGCCATTTTCCTCTCTCCAAGGAACAGTCTGTTGGGAGCCCAAGGATCTGGCTAGGGCTGGCCGTTACTCTTGGTGTTAAGCAAGGGTGTGGGAGAGGACATCTTGCTCCTACACCAAAGCCTGGTGTAGGCCTCCTTCACAGCTCATTTTCCTTAGTTCATGTGCTTACTTTCTTTGAACAGCCATAACATGAGAGTTACCTTCTGTTGGTAGGACAGGAAGGTGGCTGTGCAGTTGCCCGGTAGAGCTGAGGGATTCAGGAGTAAATACGGGTGCTTTTCATAATATGACATTCAGCCGGTCCAGAGCATTAGTGTCTCATAATGCCTGTTAGAGTATTTAAGATGGAAAGTCTTGCATCAAATGAGATGAGCCTCTTTCAAAAGGTTTCTTTTTGTTTTTAAAGCTTTCAGAAGACTCCTGAGACAGGAGCGCAGACGTCTGCCCCTTTAAAAAACGAGAGATTAAATTTTGTTTAATATTGTCAGTTTCAGAGAAGATGCTTCTGGCAGGTGCTATTTATTGAGCAAAGGCTTGATGGGTTTTGCTAATGGTGGTGTATTCTAGAAAATATTTATGTTCTGGGAATACTCTGAGTTGTGATCTTTTGGTATGAGTTTTTATTGATGGAGTCTAGTAGCTTGTTATGGCAAATTTATTCTTTCTTTTGAGTTGTATATATTAAAGCTTTTCTCTGTCATTAATTTGCCTGTCTTCAATATGAGAATTAGCATTACAGGGTATTATGGTATGGGCAAAAAGATGAATCGTTACTCTTTAGAAAGGTAATTAACCTCCCAAAGGCCGTTGCCAGAGAGCTGCTTTTATAACATCAGCTCTACTCCATTTTAGTCTTCTGCTGTCCTCCTCCAGCTCTGAGGGGTGGTGTGTATCAGTGCAGTTCAGGGAAAGCAGGAAGATGGATTCCTTCAGCACAACACCTGCAGGAAGCAGGGTTTCAAATCTCTGGCTTTCACTGCAGTAACACCTCCTGTGCTTTCTCTCTCCCCATCAGGATGTGTGGCAGGGCTGTGACCTTGGCACCGCACCTCAGCAGGTGTTGGCAACCTCTAGCAATGCTGGTTAATTGTGGGGGGGGGGGCTCATTAGTTCACACCCATGTAAAGAAAACAAGAAACCCTTAGGAGAGGGTCCTTAGACAAAACCTGCTGGTCTGTGTTGGGGAAAGACAGCTTTACAGAAGGCACACTGAGTTTGAAGGGGAGAGAAGGGAGAAAGAACATCTCTCACTGGCAGTTCAGGTTTGAATCCTGGTATGAGAGCATCGTAACGTTGATAGAGAAATATTTAGCCCGTCTACAGGCACTTGTTTGCTAGTAAACAAGAAACATTGTTCCAAACAGAGATGATTAACAGTGACAGAAAAATTTAGGAACTGGGTAGAAAGCTTTATTCCGCCTTGATCACAACTACCCATTATGTCAGTAGGTTCCGATTTTTCAGACTAATGGTAGGTGTTCTCTCGTACAAGCATGCAACTGTGCACTGATCTTGCCCTCAAGGGACTGTGGATTTATCTCTAATGCTGTCAGATTTATTTACAAAAGATAGAGTGCATTTACAAACGTTCCGCTGTGCTCTATTGTTTGGAACAGAGTGAAACCTGGTCCCAGTGAATACAGCAAAATGGGAGGGAGGTTTTCGAGACTTGGCCCTTCCAAATCAAGTGGCTGTTAATTGAAACCATTGAGTTTGTACTGGCATACATGGAAAAAGGAAAGCACAGTGAGGATTTCATGCAGAATGCCCCGTCAAGAGCTCACGCCTTATTGCAATGCTGGCAGAGTTTTCAACTTTTTGTGATAATGATAGCAATAACAATTATTGTGGTCTTTTGCTATTGTTATTGTTGTAATGCATGTTTGCATATTATGACAGTTTGGGTCTCTGTCATCCTTCAGTGACCAAACTGTAGTTTAGCTTTTCTATAAAAAAAAAAAAAAAAAAAAAAACAACCTGGGAAGATGGTAAAGATGATCAAGCCATGTCAAATAGGAAAGACCCTGTCATACCTCCTGGATGTCTAACTGGCAATTAGTAAATGCTTCTGATTTATTCCTGGACACTTCTGTATCCTAGATACTTCCTTGTGTCATTGTCTAGCTAGGTTTGTACATGCAGTCTCTAATTCTAGAAAGAATACTCTTGCTAGTTCTGGGTAGATAATTAAACAGTTGGAGGGCTTTCTTCCCTCCTCTTACATGTCTGGTGCAGCACATATGTCCACATGTTGTATCAGCTGTACATCCCTTTGCCTTCCCCATCCATAATCCATAATCTGTTTGAATCTTTGTATATATAGACATTAAAACTTCCGTTTGCAGAAAAAGCAAGACTTTTTTCACAAAAATTTCTGCTTATATGAGGTACGTTGTCCTGAGCAGATAGCAAGCTCTCATTAAAACTGGGCACTTCAGTAAGATATCCAAATGCCACATTGAGAGAATTAGATTAACAGTAACATACAGACACCAGGAAAGCACCTAAACAGCACTTGAAGCTCTCAGGTGTGGGCAATTGCTGTTGTGTGATGGCAATTTTTTCTAAAACTAGAATTAACTTATTCTGTTACTGCTTTTTATTTTACTGTTTATATTGCATATAAAATGATGCATCTTTTGAAGGGCAACATTCATTTGGATCCCTGGATTTCAGCCTCCCGTGGTCAATGGGAGTCCCCACACTGATCTCAGCAGGCTCTGGACACATGTAGGTAGGGAAGTATGGCTTTGCCTCCAGAACACTGAGCTAAACTCATGCACTCATTCCCTTCAGGTACTTGTTCCAGCCTGGCTAGGAAGTAGATTTCATATATACATCCTTACATCCCTATGCAATCCTTGCCTGGCAGTAATGTTTTATAAACAACCTTCCTTTGCCAGAACAGTGTTTTCCTAGAGCTTTGACTCTGGGAGTTTTTGCGGGGGGAGTGTTTCATCTCAACAAGTAGTATTGTATCTCAACAAATGACTCCTAGTAAAAGAATTGTGAAATTGTGTGGGTTTGTTTCTCTTTGCTACCTCTGGTGTTTGAATTATCCTCAGGAAGGTCAACTAACCTTTATCAAGCCCAGGCCACTGGCAAGATCATATCCATAATAAATATACTTCAAGCAGTCAGTGTTCCAATATGTGTGTCTGACCCCATCATTGCAAACAGTGTAAAAACAGCAAAGATACTTGACTTCCCTTCCTAGAGGACAGCGGCTTCCATTTGATGTACCAGATAGTGTGCAAAATACCACATATGTGCAATCTAGCTCGGTAAAACCGGAATAATAATAAACCAAATCCTTTGTTTATTTGAATGCAATAGGTCATGCTGCTTGTTTTGGTTTTTTACTGTACATATGACCTGTATTGTTGTTTGGGCAGATGCAAAGGTTACTAATCTCCTGGTTTGGTCTATGTTAGTTATGGTCTCTCACTTGCCCTAGCCTCTAAAGGAAAAGTACTATAATTAAATCATAAATGTATGGAATAGCACAAGGAAGTTCAATATTGGCCTTCAGATGTGTAACCCATGCTTTTTTAATTCCTGTGATGGTGGACATAGCATTATGTGTTCCAGGTTGACCAGACCTTTTAAATCACCTCGGGATTCCGCTATATCATAATGGAAGTTTTTTCTCAGTTAAGTACTGATGAAGTATTTAAGATAGTGTGAACTTAATGCACCCCGTGATGAAAACTGATTAAAAGGCGGCAATGTGCTAATCTGGGCCTTGAGTGAATACAGGGAGGCTTAGAGTAAATGAAGTGATTCGTCACTACATTTGTATATTATTTTTTTTATTCATTACTACTTTTTCCCAAGCTGAAGAAAATGGCCCATGTTAAGCCAAGTGTAATACAAACATGCATCTTACTGGAGTAACCCTTTGTCCACCTCAGTTGGGGTTTCTGCCACGTGAACTTTTGGGTCAGCTAAGCATGCAGTGCACCACAGGCAAACATCGATGGGAAATTCCAGTTCTTCACTGTGCTTGAAAGAACAAAAGTGGGGAGATCCCTTCTGGAGGGGAAAGGCTCACACATCAGACCAATGCCTTATAATTTTTAAGTTTGTGCAATATATGAAGTATAACACTTTTCTTCCTCAGTAATAGTGTGGTTTTCTGCTCACTGTGAGGAGTGTTTATTGCACTTTTAAGGTTTTTATGGGGAGAAAATCTTGGAGTTTTGAGATGGACTAGGTTTCTGGTTTAGTGTCATCTAACATCTTTTAAAAGAACTACCTCTTTCTCTTTGAACACTGAAACTTGGATCTTATGATGCATCATTTATACAGGCAGACACTAGCAATACCCACTTAAGTATTTATATTTTCCCATTTGTACAGTACATCCAAATGTACTTTTGTTTCATGCTGTATTCATTACTGACCTAAAAGGAACTTGAGCTTTTGCTGTTGCACATTGTTACTGAGTTTAATGGCAGAAAGAGTCATCTGCATGGATTGTTTGGGGTTAAGGCTCTCCAACTCCCCTTCCTTGCTCTCTGCTTCAGTTATCAATTTGCTGTTCCCCTGTGGCACTGAGTATCACACACATTGGCTGCTCTTGGAGATCTCCAAGGACAAACTCAAATCACTCTGTGGATATTTTCACTTCCTTTGAAAACTAAAACCATATTGCCTGCTCTGTGCAGAAGATATTGTTTAGTAACGTATATTTTTTTTATAAGAAGATTAGGTCCGTAACTACAGTTCTAGGTTTCATTCACACTCTGTTGCACAGATGTAACACAGCCAAGTGCTCTGCCCAGAAGGTAGGAACCAAGTCAGCCCATAAGCAGAGTGTTTGCCCTGGGAGAAGGGAAACAGCAGCATGCCTGAACCTGAGACTCTGAAGAAGTGTTTCCTCTCTTTTCCACCTAGGGTACTCCTCAGAGCTTACTGAAGCCTTTGTTCTGCAAATTAACCAAAGCTAAATGCTTTAGACAAAATATGTAAATGAATACCTGAGGTTAAAACTTACTAGAGACCAGCATTTCTTTGGCTAGAGGCTTATTTTCAAATAAAGGTGTTACCAGCATCATGATTCTGTGACTTTTTATATGCTTTCTGCAGGGTAGCCATTTTGTCAAACACAAGAGGGAGGATAAAGCCAGACAAATTGTGCAGTAACAGCTGTAACTAATCAAAGAAATGGGGAATGCAGAATTCAACAAAGAAAAAGTCACAGTAACTATGTCTGGAAAAGACCTGCAGTAGTCACCTGGTGGTGGCCCTGCCCTGATGATTACATGTGTATGTTATGTAGCTTAGTTGCTAAGAGATTTCCATTTCAAAATCCTGCTCAAAATCTGTGTACTTTAGGATGGTTTGGATCCAAACCAAAGGTGCCAAGTGTTATTTATGTTTTGATAGGCCAAGTTAAGGTCTAAAACTCAAACAGTGCAGATTTCAAAGTCATGTTTGTATCTGGGCCATTTGTGTCTTGTCAGCTTTAAGCCATTTGATTTCTGTTTGATGTGACCCATGCTCTGAGCCAGTTGGCAGCCATGCCGTTGTGTTAGCATAACCCCAAATTTAAAATGACAGAACCAACTGAGTCTCCGCACAGCTTCTAGTGAGTTTGAAGAGTTTGCATGCGTTCACCTGAAAAGGACTGGGTGAACATACTCTGATCTCCCTTGGAATGACCGTCATCTTCGAAGTACCAGAGAGATCTCCATCTCTATGAAAGTACAAGCCACTGCCTGTCCTGCTGTGCTGCATCCTGGGGGCAGAGTTTTCATGTCTAGGGAACTTAATTCTCTGCAAGATGTTCTTCTCCCTCAGCAGCATTGTTGGGATTTTGGTGTGTTATGGCGTGGTGGTGGTGAATTTGTCCTGGGAGGCCTGTTAATTTTTCCTTTTGTATAGGAGTCAGATGTCTCCATGTGTGAGGGCACATAACCCTTCTGGTAGTGGTCTTATGCTGACGTTTGATGATTACATGCAGGTGGACTTACTCTTCTGTGCAATTTTTAGGACAGCTGGGCTTTCAGATACTCCCTTCGATGAACAGGAGGTACACAAGAAAAGTACCAGTGATGTAATCACTTAAAATACTACTTTTTGTACCGAGAAAATTATGAACATTTATTCTTTGATTCTTAATTCAGTGTTCATCTAGACTTAGAGACTTGAACTGTACTTGTTATTACCAATTGCTAATTTAGCAAAGCCTGCTTTTTCTTCTGTACCTCAGATCTAGATAAACACAAAATCAGAAGTTACTTGAACTCATTTGAGATTAAATAAAAGAAAGATGAGAGAGGAACTTGAGGAGATGGCGATACTTCAGGGTGTTATCAGATATTTCCTGAGCACTTACATTCCAAGGTGATACATACCTAAAAATGCCGAAGACAGATGTATCTGACATTATCTCACCCTCTAAATGCCTGGTAAAATTACAAGAAAACTGAAACAATAGAGAAAAGGGTTTTTTCTTCTTTTTATATCTCCACCTGTGACAGTTACCCTTAAGATAGCCTGTCACATCTTTTGATAAAAGGTCCATCTTCAGTTTTAAATGGGAGCTATCTATGCTGAAGCATACATTCAAAAGCACTTTCTATAAACAGTCTCTCAGGAGCCTTTAGCTCCCTGCTAATATAACAACAACAGCAGGAAAAAAAAAAAAAGTCAGCTCCTGAGTCAAGCTGTCCTTGTCAAAGGAGGCAGGTCGGAAGCCTGGCAGCGGCTGCGTTTCAGCAAGCGTGGCTCCGAGCCCGGCTACTTGCTGCTCTGGCCCCTGGCAAGTCACTTCCACTTGTCCTGTGTGGGCGCAAAGGTGGATGGTTTCATTTACACACCCGGGGGAGTTCACAGCCATTCTGCACGGGCAAAAATGCTCCAAGGCAGTGAGGAGCCGGGCACTGATTGCTCTCCTCTCCTTGAATATCTGGGGCAACTCTGTGGAAGTAAATGAAGCTGCACTCTGCCCTCACAAGCAATTTTAGCTATATGTCAACTAAATTGATGTGGCTCAGGAGAAAAAGATAACAAGCCAGCTCCTCTGCAGGTGTAGCATGGTATAATACCTTGCTCTCCCAGGGACTGTGTCCGTTCACTCCACGTGAGGATCTGTCCCCAAGTCCACGGGAAGCAGACAGGCGTGTGTTCGCTGACCTTCTGCAGCAGCAGCTCCAGGATTTGGATGAGAGAGAAGCCTGTAATGAGCCCAGTACTGTCTTCCTCCCTCCCCCCCAATCCCTCCCTTCTGCACACAGTGTTGTCCAGAATACTTACTTGCAGAAAATGCATTTTATTCAGTGGTAACCACCCCTGAATTCCGCTGAAGGACAGTGTTTTTCTCTGCTACACTTATACAGTGTCCAGTAGAGACTGATTTAAAAAAAAATATTAATAAAATAAAGATTCAAGTGCCATCCAGGGCGAATTTATTAAATCATTCAACCAGGAGGGGCTGAAAAACTCTGCATCATGCTGGCTGCTTTTCTGCACTGAAGGATCTCACTGGGTCTGCAGCACAGCAGAAAGGCAGTGATGGACAGAGGCGTGAGTGTGAGCATGGGGGGACGAGGATCTCTGTGCGTGGGTGTGGGCGGCACGATATGAGGAAAAACAGTGAGTAGCAAGGACCTCTCCTTTGAGACAGAAAGGCTTTAAAGCATTTTTCTGGAAGGGTATGCCTAATATATACTTGGGGGGGAATCACAGAAAAAACCCTTACGATAATAGAGTCTGCTGCAATGGTGAACTCAATACTGCCACCCTGAGTACCTTTCTGCATACGAGATGATGTTCTGTGTGGAGCTGGAGACTAGGAAGATTAAAGCAGATGATCTTTCTGCATGTAAAGCAGCCAGAGATAGCATGATAGATCGTTACTGAATATGTTTCTGGCCATGCAAAATTGTGGTCTGATCTTCCTTGTTGAAGTACTATCACCATCTCTCTGTCAGACCATATTACTTAACTCATAAGAGCCAGAAATATTCTTTACTTCTACTGTATTTTGTCCAAAGTTATCTCTAGGGTCCACCCGCATTAGAAGCATGCTACTGCCAGCTATAGTTAAATGTTAAAATGGCATCAAAACATCCTACATCAGACCAGCAACGTAAATCAGATCCCTGACTTGTAGGGTCAGGAAAATAAGTGTCCTTTCAGATGTTTGAGAGGCATGTGGCTTGTTTCTTTTTAACCCTTTGTGGTTATTTCTGCAGTCTGACCCAATGGTGAATGCTAGTGCAAAACAAGAGAGGTCTGTGTCATGTACTTTTCCATCATTTCTATTCGACTGCACAATACACTTTCAATATTTTTCTGATAAAAAGTCAATTTACTGAATAAGGGTTAAATATTCCTTACCATTACATAGCCTAGTGGCTATACAATACAGAGATTTTTGTGAATGATACAGAATAAGGATGGAAAAAAAAGTCTCTTGCTTACAAATGAAAAGCCAAATCAAAGGGGCTGTGTGATCTGGTGCAATGACAACAGTGCAGGGAGCTTCAGCAGTCCTAAGATTACAGCTGCTGAGGCACAAGCAGGCAATCTTGGTCTGCACAGCTGAGCTGCAGATCTCCTGGAGACAAGCTTTTTGGGTACGCGGTTTGTACCGCTGCCCCCTGCATTGGGTAGAAAAAATTTGCTGCAGGTTTGTCAGTGTGGATCATTACCTGCCTTTCCATCTGTGGGGTGTCAGCTACATTGTATAGTCCATAATTTATCCCCCGCATTAAACAAGCCTTTATCACATGTGGTACCTAAGAGCACCTAGGTGCCTTTCACTTCTTCATAAATGCAAGTGAGAAATGCAGAAACTTCCAGAAAATGTCCCTTCTTCCTCTTCTTCACTCTTTCTTCACTTCCTCACTGGAAATCTGAGGAAAGACTTAAATCAAATTTTTATGTTCAGATTTATTTTTTTTCCTAAAAAAAAAAAAAAAAAAACAGTGAAAAATACTCTGAAGCAAGGTTTAAAATGGTGATATAACTGCTTCACTTAAATCCCAGAAGCATTTTAACAGAGTCTTTGTTTCAACACTTACCACACTGGCAAATACTCCTTATATATGAGTACAGATATACTAACAGAGTCTTCAGTTTATATTCAGCATCGCTTTTGGCCCTTAATATTGCACTGTGTTAATTAAGTTGTAATGAACAAACGTAAACACATATTTGTTTTCCAAGCTTTTTTCCTCTAGAAATGTGAGGAGTTTCTATCTACATTATGACATAAATTCTCTATTTACATACTGTTACTGAGCCCTTTGGATATAACCTTCAAGAATATTGATGCTTTCTATTTTCAACACTTTAATTTCTATCCTTAAAAAGAGATGTCAAAAGGCAGAAAGTGCACTTTAATGCCTTATTATGCAGCTCAGCTCCATCTCTAATACTAAGAATATTTGTCATTTATTCAAAACTAAAGAATTCATGCCATAAATATACCTAGTGGTATTCTTAATATGGTAAATAAATGATACAAATAATATATTTTTCACTATTGAAGATGTAAATGTGGTTTGGTTTGGATCAGCACATAGCTAGTATAGATGCATAATTTTTTTCAGTGCTTCCATTTTTTTTTTCCTTCAAGGTGTCTGGTATTGTCTCATTCTGATTTGCACAAGACTCAATACAAAATGACATGTTAATAGAAAACAACTTATTGCCTCTGGGCAGCAAAAGATTAGCTTTTCCTGACCTCAAAATATTTGCTTGTCATATAAGTTGCAGAGAAGGGAACCATTTGGCTTAGCTCTTGTTTTGGGTCCCATTCCTCTGAGCCGTTCAGCGAGGCAAACGGAGTTCCTCTCTATCCAGTGGTTGCATTGCAATATGTCCAGAGTTTCATGGCATAAATTGCTGCCACACTGAGCAGTGGCCCTGAAGAACAACTGTGGTCTTCACAGGGACAGGTTTTCCACCGTTGCTCTTCAAATTTTACATGTGCCAGACCATTGTGTGTCAGGACAGGCCACCTCAGGTCTTGAACTGCAGCCGTGCTGTCCTAGCAAAACACTGTTAGTACCTCCTTGCTGAAGAGAGTCGGCCAAGTAAGCCCAACTAGTCCAAAGGAAATATGCCAGCACAACAGAATTAGTTTTATCTGTAAAATCAAGAACTTATGACCATTGTTCCTTCTGAACTCAGTTCTCATCTGTAAAAGGATTCTGAGATGCAGTTGCTCGCTGAGCAGTCCCACGTTCCACTCGCAGCCTGAACCACAAGGGCTAGCAGCAGAAACAGCTCCATGGTCCACAGCCTAAAGCCCACCTGTACCCCAGTCCTGTTAAAGATATGTGAATGTGAAAATACATAATTTCTCTGTAATTGCAACTGTGTTCCTCTGGGAACACAGCCTCTGGGTGACTAGTAGTGAAGAACAGCTTCTTCAGGAGTTATGCAGTCTGCTCCTGCAGCTGGGGAGGGGGGCAGCAAAATGTATCAGAGTTCACATCAGGCCCCCAAAGATGTGGGGAGGGTCTGGAGTGCACCAGTAGGCTGGAAAGCCTAGGAAGAGGTTAAGAGTCATGACAGTGACATCTGTCTAGAGGCCAGGAGAAAGCATAAGGAGAGACTGTGCGTTTCCATCTGAGAGGGTTCAGGATCATGCTTACCATAGTGTTCTCTCTGTATTTCTTTCTATCTCCTGGCAGGTGTGTGTTCCCCCTACGTTGCTTCGGAACAGCATTCCAAAACTCAGTTGGAAGCAGTAGCTTCAGACATGGGGAAAAATGGAAACACAAATTTGTGCAATTTAGAAATGTCTGCATTTCCTCCAACCACATAGTCTTTTTCCTTTTTCTGATGGCAGCATCTCACTGATGTCTCCTTGGGCTGTTTAGGTTTCTAAAAGCAGTCTTGAATGTGAATCCTGACAGACTGTATGTAGAGAGTACTCTAAAAAGCCACAACTTACTAGTCTGTCAATGCAATATTGTGCTTAGGCCGGTTGTACCATTTCTTAGGGATGTAGGAGGTGTCTGATGCTCTTTGACGCCCTTAAATTTCAAAGGTCAACACAGTAGCTGAGAATTGCACAGACATCTCTGAGAGCTGCAGAGAGTACTGTCCAGAGCTCTCCCCTCAGGACTCTAAACCAAGCTCAAAAATGGTGACGAAACCCTCTGCGTCCCTCGGTTTGAATTCTGAGGTTTGATCTTGGAGTATTCTCTGTGCTAGCGTATGTTTTCTGAAGTTTTCCATTAGCAACATCTATAGCTAAATTGAGAATTCTGTGGGTTTTATACTGGAGGAATTTGTGGAAAAAATACTGGCTTGACACTGGGGAATGATAATAGAGCTATATTAGAGTTTTTAACTAAGGGTTATGAATTGCTCAGATTGTTATTTCCCTCAGAAATACTGGTGCCTACAAGAGCCAGCAGTCTGCCACAGCTTCTTCATGACTGACTTCTGTGTTTAATGGAAGCCAAGGATAAGACTCTTCTTGTTGCAGAATTGTTCACCTGTAATTATTATAGATAAGTCATAAAGAAGTATTTGTAATAGCACATAAATCGCAGTTGGATGGGAATAAATTGTAGTTACCTAAAAGCCAGACTTGACTTCCAGTTTCAGTGAAACTGGAAAATTTTCAACTAAACTTCTCAGCTGAGAGATTTTTATGCCACTAAAATGTTTCCCTTTGGGGTTTGTGGGTTTTTCATTGTTTTTCTTTTTCCTCTTTTCTGCCAGCCACCTCTTAGGCATAGTCCATTTTCTCTCCAGATATTATACTTTTTTAAGACAATGTACTAAGGAATTAGTTCATGCAAGTCATCCCTGAGCACAACCAAAAAGCCTTGAAAGTGATGAAATAGATTTGTGTCATCTGTGAATGCATTGATATTCATCCCTATTATCCTTCACATTTTCAATTCAAGCAGCACGTAATTTATCAACTCTGTTGTCAAATGCTGCATGTAATTGTGTTTAGCAGAAAGCTTGGTGGGAGGGAGGGGAGAAGAATGGAAGAGGAGATAACCATTCACCTTTTCCCAGGAGAAGTGTTGAGCAGCACTTGCTTTGAATTTGGTGGCCGTCTACTCTTTTCAAGTACTCCCATGTCACCATGTTGTAAAAGTGGAACAGCATATAAAATGTAAGAATGTAGTTCAGCGGGGGCAACACAGGTAGATGTCTTACTGGAACAATGCAGAGCATGAGATGGGAAACATTTTGAGGGTTTGCCAAGCTGAACAGTTGTATGGCAACCTCACTGCTCGTTGCCATCACTCTGAAAGTGGTCACTTGGATATAGGATGTTGGTGCACTGCAGTAGTCCCCTTCCAGTATCAGTATCATTCTACTTCTGAAATAGTTTAGTCCTTTCGGCCTCCATCAAGAGATCGTGGATGTGACATGGTTAACAGATGGCACTGCCTGGATAGGGGATGTCAGCTGCAAGTGATGCTGGAAAAAGGTTACTGATGTGCTTGAACTTCTGCTGGAGAGTGTGGATTTGTTGCTGTTCACTGGCCATACTGCCTTCAACGGCCAGGGAGTCACAGTATAAGACCTGACAGTCAGATTCCTTTAATGTGTACTTAGTAAAACTGCTAATTAAGTCACACAGTTACTGCACATCCAGGGAATGCACCTGTAAAGTGTGGCTATGAAGGTAAGACTGATTGCTAGTCTTGTGCTGTAGCTCTATACTTGAGAAAGAAAAAAGGGAAATAGGACACCCTCTGCTCGGGTGCATCAAACATTTGGAGCTGATAACAGCGAGGAGTGCCTGTCTTAGGAAGAACAGGGCATGTGAGAGGTTTGAGCAAAAGGGGTTGCCAGACTGCTAGTTTGATGTGAGCCCTCACTGTGCCAGAATAGCAGCTTCTCCCCTGATAATAGATTAGCAGAAATTTCTGTGCCTCTCTAGCATATTAACAGCAGTTTGCCTCTGTTTTGTTACATAAATAGATTAAGCTTTAGCTGTGCTCCTATCAGACAGATTTTCTTTGCTTTCTTTNAAAAGCTTTGAAAAAAAAAAAAAAAAAAAAACCTGAAGAGCTGACTGAACAGTTGCTTTTCTTTCAGCATCTGTAGCTGTTTAATATTTTGCTTGTCTGTCTCTTCAGGTGCACAGGGGAGACAGAGCTGCTCTCTCCAGTCTGTATCAAGACAAGCAGAACTTGAGCAACTGGGGAGAGAGGACGAACTGCCACAGCAATGCCAAAATATCTGGCTCGTGTTCTTGAGCTCTGCTGCTCGTGTGTCAAAAATGGAAAGTGTAACTGGGTGAATAAACCTCAGGCCATAAAATTCATAATTGTTTGGGTTTCAGCCAGCTCTTCACTGGGGATTTTGTACGCCCAGTTTTAATTCTTCCTTCCATTTGACATGGGAATCACATAATTCATGCAGTCCTGGAAACATTCAACCAGGCAGCTCTTTTTATTATCGTTATTTTATTTATTTATTAAAGTGCTGTACTGACCTGCTACCCTCCTTACAGGATCAGAATTATACAAATATTTAAAGCAAACTGATATGTGAAGGATCTTGCTGTATATTTCTGGAGGCTTCATACTGACTAACTAAAAGCTAAACGGACTTACCATTTGTTTAAACAACAAATCCTGATACTGCCTGTTGCAACATGACCAGCTGCTGCGGTGAGGTCAAGCAGATAATCTCAGCAACAGAGCTTTCTTTAAGCAATTTTGCAAATAGTGACTGCTGCTTTCACAGATAAATTGCTTTTTGTGTCAAGTTTCTCTTTAAGAAACTAATTTAAAGTCAGATTGCTACAGCGCTGCTACAGTACTTGCCTCACAAGCTGAATCCTAAGTTGGATTTAGTATCTGCTATTACTTTTAGCCTAATGCTTACCTCTTGGCAAACTCTTCAGGCATAGCCACTAATGGATCCAAAAGAGGTTTCATGCCTGAGCCAGGAACTTATTTATCTCACTTCTGTGGATCCATAGAGCGGAAAGATGGAGAAGGAGGTTGTGGTACAGGGTACTGGCAGCGCATGTCTTGCTGGTATGCAATGAGAATTATATTGAAGCCATATACCTAACTACTTGCATGTCTGAGTCTGGTGAGACTCTTTAATTTGCTTAAAATATGGCTGTCCTTCTGTGGTAAAAACCTATATTGGGATGAAAATGAATCTTCCTTGAGCAGTGCTGAAAAGAGTTAACTGAGCTTGGAATATTTCTTCTGTTCTCTCCCCCCTCACCCCCTGACTTGCGTACCTGAATTGAGGTCATGGTGCTGCCATAAGCTTGTGTGTGTGTGTGTGTGTGAGAGAGAGAAATGTTGCAGAAATATCTTAATATCCATTATCTACCAGTAGCATGATAGGTTTAGCTCTCCCATGTTCTGCTTACAGTGTGAACATGTAGAAAACCGTAATTAATTCTTCAGGGCAAGCATCCTGGATTTAGCCTTGCAGAACTTGCTGTGATACATAGTGATAAATCATGAGAATGATACCTGGCTGTGGTTATCTTAAGTACAAAAGCATTATCAGCTCTTGAAGTCTGAGCTACAACTTATTTTCATATAAGGTGGAAAATGCTGCCTACTTCTATTTCCCTTTGTGTAGAAAGGAGAAATAATAAGAACAAAGGATTAAGAGTGGCAAGTGAAGTTTCTTGAAATATTTTTCATGTTAACCAGGTGACTCCTCAGTTTTTTTTTTTTTTTATTATTATTATAAAAGAATTCAGGTTTGTTTTGTTGGTTTGTTTTTTTAAAAAAAAAATAATAATTACAGCTGCCAGCCTTACTTCCACCCCACCTTTCCCCAGCAGCAGGTCAGAATTTGCTGTAGTGCATCCCAAAAGCCTTCGTGCCACATCCTTTAAGTAAGTTCTGTGAGTAAACAGATTTTGAAAAAGATGACAGAGGATGAAAAATTAGCCCAGTTTTCGCTAGGGAAGTATATCTAATATCCTTAATACAGAAGCTGTGTTACTTTTAGTTTTAGTCCTGTATTATAGTTGTGCTCTCTTATTTTCCTCTTCTCAAACATCATGAGGATCTCTTCAGGCACAATATCAGCACCTGAACTACAAAGGACCCTAAAATGCATCCCCCTATGAGCCAGGGCAGCAGAGTGAAATACTGCAGCATCCTGTGAAAGTCCATTTTGTAGCACTGGATTACAAGAAAATGTCACATATAAAATTTACTCCTATTTTCTGAACTAGAAAGACAGATAAATAATGTAAGATTGTCATTAAAAAAAAAAAAAAAAGAGAGAGAGAGAAAACTAGCTCAAGATTTATTCTTTAAAAGAAACAAATGCCATTAATTCCCTCCTCTCTAGTTCCTTCTTCTTGCCCAGCTCCCTACCAATGACTTCTAAATTTTAAAGTTGCATTTCTGCCAACTTGGCAGACCATATAGAAACAAAGCTTTTCAATAATATATGTGCTGTGCCTGCTCTGAAAGCAGATTTTGGCAAGGGCTTTTCTAACCCGAACCAGTATCCACTTTCAGAGATTACTTTTTTATTACTATTTAATTTCAACGCATTCTGAGAGAAGCTGCCGTCAAAGGTCCCGGAGAGCAGTGTCACATGGACAACTGCTTCCTGCAAGAATTTAAAGCCCGTTGAGGGGTCAAAGAAGCAACCCTGGAAATTCAAATCCTGTATGCAAAGAGCAAAGCCTCTTTCTTTATTGTACTCCCAGTGAGGGTCAGTGCTGTTGCTCCTCAAGGACTAATGGGTGGGGATTCATGAACTCCTTACATCCCAGACCTAGCTCAGCACTTACCATCTCTACTGATGCTGGTTAACACTAAGGGTAGGTTTTGACACTGAGGGCTGTTAGGAGCTAGACTGAGAACATTTCGTTCTGTATGGAGGTTTTTTTTTAAGAGACAACAGGTTCCTACATACTTCTGCTAAGCCAAAACAGGGTGCGGGCCGAAATTGTTGATAGCTGACAATTCTGTAACTGGAGCACCCTCACTTCACTTCTACAAGGGATATTTTTACAGATGTAAGTCCTGGGGACAAGGTCCTTAATATTTTCTCTGATCTACTGAAACACAGAAGACAGATATGACACAGTTTTATTGGGTTTAAGTAATTTGAAATCATTATGCACTTAGTAGTTTTAACTAGAGTGAATACAAAATGTCCCTGGATTTAGTCCACTCTTAAAAGATTACCATACACAACATGCTTTAAGATATTCAATTATTGGATCACATGCGAGTAGAAATACACTGCAAGCTTGTCAGTCATGCCAAAGCAGCGCTTTCAGTATTGGTTGTGGGTATAAAGCTGCAAGAACACATTTAGAAAGTTACTTTAGAAAAACGTTTGTGTCACAAACATAAAATTCAGTTCCTCGGTATATTGATATTTGTGCCCATGTAATTCTGTGAATACTTTTATAGAAAGCCATGTGACAGGGTGACTACTTTTTTGATACTGAGACACAATAGACTACAGAAAGTCTGTTCTTTCTTCATTTCTCATGGGTTTGTTTAAAAAAGCAAGGTAAAGTTGGGAATTGCTGGTGCATGAAATGCTGACAGTTTAAATGTATATTTTTCTTCTATTTTGGAGAAATATAAGTGAAAGAGAAATTACAAAAAGGTGGGGTTTGTCTTTTTAGTAAAACTTACTTTAGAATGTGAATTCTTTCTTATTTTGAGATATTTTTTTTTGTTTTATGGACTGCCTTTTCTAGTTCTTGACACTAATTGTGTACTAACACAAACTGATGATATGCCAAATGACAAGCTTTTACTTATGAAGCATTACGGAGAGATGTTAGAAAATCACTTCCCATTTTCTAGATCAATTTTTTTTCTTTGTACAGTGGTGAATCAGTTTGATATTTTCTAAGATAGAATTGCTCCAATTTTTCAGCTATTTTACATTAAGTGATACAAACTGCATCACAAAATAGCTTTCCATAGAAAATTCAGGAAAAGCGGTGGAAAACAGTGCAGTGTTTCAACTTCAAATTAAAACCCAGCATTTTTATCATGAGAAAAATAATGGTAAAAATGTATGATTACCACCAGTTTTCAGTATGAGCAATGACTGTGGGTCAGTTTTTTTGATTGTGTGTTTCTTGATGTCTTTACTCTGTCAAATTGTTCCATTTGAATACTTAGCTCTGCTCCTTTGATTTCCTTCCTCTGTTCAGCTCATGTATCTGTCTCAACTTCCTAACATTGACACATAATGAGGAATTCTTTGCAGATATTAGGATTTCTTTCAGTCCTGTAGCCACTGTAAGCCTGTTGTATTGCATACTTTCGTCAATAAACTACAACAACGTGACTTATTTCAATGCACGTAAAGCCATCCTTACAAAAGGAATTGGCTTACAAAACTATGTTGGTTTGTTTTGCAGAATTGTTCCTCTTGGGTACTTGTTTTGATAAATCTGAAGAACAAAACCAAAGTTAACAGAGTAGCTGTAGCAGTCCTTCCATGTGTGGCTATCCTTGGAAAATATCAGTGTTTCACTTTCTCACTGTTGTGTTTTAGCTCCTCCACAGATGTTTTCTGTCATTGCACACCTGCCTCAAAGCTCCTCTGGTTTTCCATCTTCTCACCAAATTTTTGGATAGTATTCACAATAAATATGCTAAGTGCAGTTTAAGCAGCAAGAGTGTGTCCCCAGTATGTGGGCAATTAAATGAGATAAGCTCCCTGCACATTTGAAAGGTGCCTTGTGGAGCAACTCAGTGTGGCTGGAATGCGTATGAAGTGTACATGGAAGAATGTGATGAGTGAATGGGAAAACAAAGGCAGAAAAAATTAATATTGGTATCTTGCTTATTTTTCCTAAGCGTGCTGACGTCCGTCTTTACAATAACATTGGCCTCACTTACAATGGATTCTGTTGTTAACTATACTGTCCTACAGTGAGTCTCCTGCTTATCACAGCTGTTGCATTATGGGAGTTTCTTGGCACACGAAGCTGTCACCTTGCTGCATGGAGCCAGTCACTTGTCACGCAGCTTCCACCCCATATTCATAACCTATCTTGAACCAGCCTGAAAGCTACTTGCCTAAAGGGACACTCAGAAAGTTCTTAAGTACCCAGCTTTTCTTATCTAGCAAGGAGGTTTTGTTGCTTATAGGTAGCACCTTGGTATGTGTGTTTTGGAGCCTTTTTTCAAGAGGCAAAGTTTTTCCTTTCTCTTCTATCACATCTCAAGTTTGCAGCAAAATCAGTATTTCACCAGGCGTGCAGCACACATCCAATCTTTGTCTGTCTGTGTTGATGCTGTTAACATTATTTATACATTACCAGACATGGGCTGGAAGCAGCAAGATAAAAGCTGTATTTTATGAGTGCTCCCAGAAGCACTACCCTCGGTTGCATAATTACCTGTGGCATCTGCTGGAGGATGTGTGTTATGAAACAGTGTGAGCTATTAATTTGCATACACCTATTACTCTGTTTTCCCCTTTTTGTCAACTGGCCATGGTGAGCTGGGTAGTCTCTTCCTCATCTAGAGAAGGATGTTAACCCTGCTCTCTTCTGAATCAGGGCACCTGCTAAGTAGTATCTATTGTGAAAGGACAGGAGGCATATGGAGGGTCCCATGGGTGATAACTCCACGAGGCTGTATGTGCATGAGGATGCATATGCATGAGAGAGAGCCTTTACAGCAACGCTTGGTATGTATCTGTACGTGCAAGAGAGGAGGAGTAACAAGTTGGTTGTATGGTGCAGAACTCCTGCTGGCCTCCTGAAGTATTAGGAAGAATTGTACCTATTCAATCAAGAGTATAACTCTAATTAATATTGAGGAAGGGCATCCTGCCTAATTAGGGTTTCCCTGCCGGCCCTGCAGGATGTTATTTATGCTCCTCATCAAATCTGCATTAATTTACTCTGCAAAATATCACTCACAAATGACTTTCTTTTTTTCTTTTTTCCCCTGATGCTTCAGCTTCCTTCATTTCCTTTCCCAGTACTGTCTTTTCTTGCCTCTCTCCATAAACATGGTGCCAGCCAACAGTTATTCCTTCCAACCTTTTAAAGAAATCATTAGTCCAAACTGGATGCACTAGGTATGTGCACCCTCTTTTTTGCAGTGGACAGGAAAACAAAATTCAGATTACAGAGGACTCAGATTTCTGACAGTGAGGACACGGAGACAGACTTCTCTGGGTGAATGGGCTCATGGGATCACCAGGATTGAAGGGCTTTAAGAACAGTTTAGATTCATTTTCACCAAAAATGCTGTAAGGTCTAGTTGAGCCTGTTTTGGGGCAGGAACATAAATCTGGTGATCTTTCAAGATCCTTTGCATCATCATCTTTCTTCCACTCTAGCACTGTAAATAGTGCAGGTTCAATTTGCTGTCTGCCACTGTCTCCAGTTAGGATTTTGGTCAGGTAGAAGTGTAAATACAAAAGGAACTTCTTAGTGACACCTGTTGGTATCTCCAGGCAGCGGATAAGGAGCAGCTGTACCTTAGCTTAAGGAACCTGCCTCTGCTTCTCTGGGAGCCCTTCAGTGATCAGATTCCTCTGTCTGAGATTTCATGACTTCCATTAAGTAACTGTTTCACTAGTGGCTTTGCAATGGGAGCACCAGGAAGCAGACAGAGGGCATACAGCCCTTGTGTCACCTCATCTGCCCTCCAGGCAGAGGACTGAGGCCCTAGTGTTCCTTCCATGCCCCTTAAATAATTAAGGTTTTCCAGTGTGCTAAGTCGTGTTAGTTACAAACCTTCGTGCTGCAGGACCCTCTTCAGGACAGGTAGTAATTTCAGGCTAGCACTTTAGGCTGCTTGCTGGATATGCTGCGTGCAGATGGCCACTCAAGAGCAGATGAATGTTCTCATACAATACCAAAGTGTGATACACTCCGTATGTCAGATTGCAACTCAGATAATTAAATTCTTTCCACCTACATTCCTCTTCCCATTTCAACTGAGAGAGGTATCTTTCCATTACTATTCTAAAGATTTATATAGGGTTAAAGGGGAACTATTAAATGTTTCTGGCAGTCCATTCCTCAGCTGGCTGCAGCTGAGCAGTAAGAGTATCTTTATCACTTCATTTGAATGGCAAAGTGCTTTGAGATCTTTGGGAGATGAAAACCATCTCATACCAAATCACACCCTCAAAGTGTTTCATTAACTTCTTCTACAGTAATGTCTGCTCTTAATCTTAGTGAAAGAACTTAGAGATCTCGATTATACGCTATAGATCTGAAGTGAGAAAAGGTGCAGGTAGTAAAAGGTGAGCCTGGACCATCAAGCCCAGGACCTCATCCAAACTTGTACAATGCCTTTGCCTCTCCAGGTTCACATTTTTGTTTTTGTTTGCTTCTGGATAATTTATAATTGGACTGGAAGTTTTTCTCAAGTATTTTCCAACCCCTTTCTAAAGCCACTGCTGTTATGAATAAGCAGAAAATACTTTTGGCACATACTCTTCTCTCAAAGGGAGTAGCAGTCAAAACTAAACTGTACATCCAAAGGAATAAAAAGAGAGGAAATTTGTAGTATTGTAGTATTAAAATAGGCCTTCAAAATGGTGCTCTCACATTTTTAACACCTGCCTTATAAAGAACTAAAGAATGTAGTCAAGAGAAGTATCTAAGCAGATTTGTTTTGTCGGAGAGCAGCTAGTGAGATGCCGGCAGCTTTGCCCCTGCAGACTGCACCAGCTGGTGCTGCAAGGGACAGAGTGGTGGCTGCAGGGACAGGTTGGTGACCTGCCTGTGCCTGCAGCCCCTCTGTGCCACTGGCTGTGCTGTGCTTTGGTATCTGCTTAAAACTGTGTTCAGTGCTTCAATGTGTCCCCAGCTGGTGAATCTCAGGGTAAGTGCTAGAGAGTTTCTAGAGCTGAATTGATAGTTGCTATTGCTACTTTCTGCCAAGTCTTTAACCTTTTTTTAAGCAGTTGTGCACGATGTTAATGAGTCTCTGCAAATAGAAATCTGTACTAAATTGGCACTGGAGTTACTGTCCTGGAGTTCGTTCAGGCACTAAACACAGCTGAAAGGAAACTGAGTTTTATTCTAAAATGTTAAGTACCCAGAGTTTCCTCTCTTCTTCAGCAGGTGTCACAGCAAGTCATACCTCCTAAATGACCCTGTTAGTTTGAGTTAGAAGCATTTAGTGTTATGACTCAGGCATTACAGGCTGTATCTTGATAATTCCTGTCTCATCTTCCATTCTGAGGACAGATGATGGATGCAGTGATGGGGCCAAGTGAAATGCTGAAAGCAGTTCTTTCAGCATGCCATGAGCTCTACAGGAGCTAGGCTTTTATCTGCTGGGATTGTGAGCCAAACTAGTAGGTCACGTACCTGTTCAGTGTAGTGTACGCACATTTCACATATATAAACTTGCTATGTTCAGTATCCCAATCTTTATGGTATTTGTGAGAATGGGCTCCAGTTACCAATCAAGGTGCCTAATTTTTCCTTTGAGCAGTCTTCATACAAAATGTTTGTTATGTAATAAGCACTTATACCTTAAGTTTTGAATACCATTTTAAGCCTTTCTTGCCGTATCATCTGATTACAGCTCTGTTTACTTCACAGCCAGAATATGCAAATACCCAAAACATGTCTTCACAATGTAATGAGAAATTACCAGAATTTTATTGCTGGTTTTCTCCTCTGCTCCCTCCTAGACAAAATCTGCCCTCAAATAGTTTCTCTCATCTAGTTGGTATCAGCTGGGCTGACAAAGTAAAACTATTGAGATCAGAAATAATTATTGAAAGCTTAAGGGAAATCTGAAATGTTCATGTTCTCTGGAAGAAAGACAAAGCACATTTTCCAGATCACTGACACAAGTGAGCATATTCCATACAGGTTTTGTTAAAGGATATATTTAAGAAAAAGAACCCTTTATCTTGTCAGTTTGATGGAAGGAATCAGAAGGATTCAAGTCTGAAAGTGGGGCACAAGACAGAGATGTGGATTATCAAATGCAGACAATTTAAAAGACTTTGCAGGATGGAAAAACAAAATGTGACAGGCCTGATCCTCTGATGCCCTCTGGCTTCTGAAGGTACTCACGGTTGTGTGGAAAGTACCACACCAGAGTACTGATAGAACAGGATCTGCTCAGCAAAGTGGACTGGGGTAAATATCTCCAGAGGTAGAACAGCAGAAGGCATGGCTCTTCCAGCCTTGGAATGGAGGTGAAAGAATCTGCTTTGCTTCCATTGAGTTGTGAGACCTGTTCAGTGCTGTCTCCATGCACACTGGGGTCTTTCTGGTGGGAAGATGCCAGCTGTTGGCTTCTCCCACTTTCCCCAGGAAGCTGAGTGGGAAGGAACATGATAATCCTGAATGTAGAGGTGTTGGGAGAGTAGGGACTATTGCCTTGCATTGTGCTGGCAGGGATTGGAGCTGTGAAGATAGAGACAGCATGTTAGCCATCAACCTTGGGCTACCTGTTTGGGACCCACCTAGCAGATGACTTTCCTCAGTAAGTGGCACATGTGTCTCTGCAAGGTGTGCTGTATTAGGCAGGGAGAGGGGGGTGGAGAGCCAGGATGACCTTCAGATGCCTGATTCTGTCTGTTAGGGGACTCCCTGAGCGAGGCAGAAGTATGAGGTCATCTCTGGCTCTTCTTTTGTGAATGTCTGCATGGAGAGGGCAGCAGTCTTGCAGTGGCACATACCAGCTTTGTGTGTGTGCTGAGTGTGTCCATGTCACTTGACTGGGTGAAGAGGAAGTGTTGCCTTCAAACGTTTCCAAGGACATGGGAGACTTTTGAGTTTGTGGAAACATGGGATCATAAAACCATCAGTGTAAACCAGGACAGTTTAATTTTCTGAAATGCAACTAGGTAGGTGGAGAAATTAAATTATGGTCCATTTAGTCTCTTGCCACCTAAACCCCAGTATTTTAAAATATCCCTGGTGATGTAAAAGTGAGTCTAGACTTTCAGTAGGGTATTGGCACAATTTTTGATTTCATGCTGTGTCAAGATTTCCACATGTTTGGTTGGGGGATTTTTTGGTGGGTTTTTTTTGTTCGTTTGTTTTTGGTTTTTTTTTTTTTTTGTATTGTACTCAGACTAAAGTAGAGGTTGGATTTGCTAAGTAAGCCTTATTCCAAATGAAGATGATTTGGCAGTGGTATGTGTTTGAACACACTGGCTTTTCAAACTTTTTACTTTGCACTTCCTCTGGGGTTCAGCTGCCAAATAGCACAGTCCGGGATCTTTCACTGGTTCTGGAAAGACAGTAAAAAGTTTCCCCTGAAGACTGTTAGAGGTTAGATCTCTTCCCTGAGATTTTGCTTTGGTGAATTCCACTTGTACACGAGGCAAGAGCTTTAGAACACTTGGCAGACAACAGTATTCCCATTAAGAGCACAAAATAAGCAGTTATCTGATAACACTGACAAATGACTGCCTTCTGGGAGGGAGGTGTGTATTATTTAAGAAACATTATCTGAACTGAATTATAAGGTGGGCAAAAAGAGCTGTACGAGATTTATACTGCAAAGGACTCATCTTCACTATCATGTGTTACAATAATCACAGGAATATCCCCTCGCAAACTGTTGTAAGAAGTATGTGTGGGAAGGGAGAGAGGATACATATTAGTAATGTTTGTATCATATGTTCATTATTTTTGCATATGTAGAAGAATGATTTTTTTCTGTTTTTAGAAGCTCAATGAAGAAGGATGTTGCAAGAGAAATTGCAAATGGAACTGCATTTTGGTAATTTCTCAATGCAGTCAGCATGCCAGTCCTAGGTTAAGTTTTGCTTTGGTGTGATGTATGTTGGCACAGTGTCCCATCTGAGGCCAAATGCAGGTTTGGAACTTCCTCAAAGTTCGGAAAGACTTAAATCTGAAATTTGCTTTTCATCACTCCTTACTATTTGTGTTGTAGCTACAGTGCCAAGGGACCATGGCTAATAGAGAGGCAGAATGGACTGTTGGTCTGACTCCATGTAGCAGTTGCTAGATTGAGCATAAAGAGCAGCAAGAGTTAAAATTAACTCCAAAATTTGTCCTTTCTTGCTGATAGCAGACACTGACCAAAACCAAAACTCTAGATTCTGGTGAAATTTAGACCTATGCCTCAATCAAGTGATGAGACAAGCTGTGCAATCAGGTTTAGACTGCTCTTACATATGTGGCACGTTCTAGGTACATACTTTTTATGGGATTCACAACTTGGCAACCAGAGTTATCTCACAGTCTATGTGAGAATAGGATTCAAAGCTTTTTCATTATTTATATGTTCACAAGAGTATTTATTCTTCAGTAAAATAAAAGGTCTTGTATTGCTTCTGTCTTCAGCTGTACAGACATATTGAGACCCAGCAGGTTAGTCAAACAGTTGGGGGCAAGGTGGAGTTATTTAATTTCATGGTGACACATTACATAGTTTTCTGTCTCTGAGGTCGCTGGAGATGATGTATAAAAAGCAGGGTCTGTCAGAATGTCAGGCACTTCTTCTCCCACTCTAATGCCTCATTTGTACTGTGGGATTTTTCTGGCTTTGCTAAAGAATTAGTCATCCAGTTGAGAAAGTTCATTTGAAAAGCTCAAACCTTCCCAACAGAGTATTCAGCTTCTCAGATGCACAAAATCCTGCTTGTCTGTCATTAAATATCTTGGAGTGTTATCAGCCAGAGCAGGATGATGGTCTTTGTCATCTGGACAGATCCAGATCTGATCTCCAAAATTTCTCAAGGAATTCAAACAGTTAACGGGGTTTCTTTTTGTGTTTTTTCCTACAGAGTGTTTTGTTATCAGTGGAGACAAACATAATTCTTGTGTAGCATTAGTCCCTGGTTCTGAGAGGGCTTATGCATGTGATTAGATTTCAGTGGAGCAGCTCGTGTATATTAAGCAAGAATTTGTTACAGGATTGAAACCATTGAATAAGATGCATAGTACCCCTGGGAGCTTTTGATGAAAGGTGCTGTTATCTGTACCACTCACGTCAGATACAGTGCTTTCACGTGAATGCTGTGGTTGTAGTCAATTCATTTTCCAATATTTGGGGGGGGTTAGGGGGGGAAGATACAAACCCTGAAAGGCCTGAAAAAGAGGATCAACATATCACAGGCACTGCAGGTAGATTCTTCCCTAGCACGGCTGGCTGACAGGTATTTCATGGAGTTAATGGTCATACATTCTTTTGTGTGTCAGGCTACAGTTTGCCCATAGATCAGGTATCTTTGACGTTTGCATTCACACACACACCACTTAAAAGTTCTTCCTGCTGACTGTTGCAGAGCTCAGAGTTAGCTGGCTGGCTAAAATCACACAACCTGATTTTTCTTTTGTGCTGCCCACCACTGCTGGCGATTATTAGATTCCAACAGAATTGTCTAAATCTTGATAACCAGCAGCTGACTTGTGGCCAGAGTGGGAACACTGTTAAATAGATAGGCTTGAACAAGGTAGCCCAAATAAAAAAAGCATCTACAGTTTTCCTTGGAAGGCAGTGCAGAAAATAGCAAATTGTTTTCTGTCTGTGAATTACAGAGATGGCAGGGACAGCTGCTTGCAGCAGAAAGAGCAGTGACTGGGTGTCACCAATTTCTAGATGATGAAGTACTCGGCTACAGACTGGGCATTGGATGCATCTCTCAGAGGTAGTGGCCTATACTCTTGCGTGGTCAAGGGATGAAAGTAGCTATTTCTTCAGCGTAATCCATCTGTGCTTGTTCAATTTCTACCTTAGGAGGAGACAAATATAGAAATGTTTATTTCTCTCCTTGACTGAAAAGGAAGCCTAGGCAAAGAGTTTAGATAAAGACAGATAGACCTGTAATTTGGATAGACAAATCCCAACTCATGTGCGCTGAGCAGGAATGAAGCTCCTTCTATCAATCAGCATCAGCTTTGAAAATGCTCCTGAATTTTTGCCCTCTTATGTTCATGACAGAATATTAAAATGTCTCGGTATTGGGCAGCAGTGGCAAGTAGGATAAGCAGCACAAAAGCCCACAACCTTGAAAACTTGAACAATTTTATGGACAGAACATCTATGTATTTGTATTAAAAGCAGTTATTACTATACATGGTAATGACCTAATTTTTCTTAGTCTACCCTCTGGTCTAACTGTGTATATAGAACTGAAACAGTAAGCGTTAGGAACTTTATCTGTGGTTTCAGTATGAGTATGTTAGAATTTGGTGCTGTGAACTCTGAGCACCTGTCAAGCATCTCAATGAAAGCCAATAAAATATCATTTGGATCTAAGTTAGGAAAATAAAATGTTTCTTTGTAGTGCAATGAGCTCTGTCTGTCTGGGATAGTTTTGATTGCAACAATGACATTTTTAAAAGCATTCTGAAGTAAAAAACCCCCAGCTTCTTATCCCCACACGCTGTATTTTAAGGGTCAAAAGTGAACTCTGAGAGCAGCAGCAACCTGCCTTTGTGCTGCACTGCAACTGCTACGTTTCCTCATTAGAAGGAAGAGTGATCCACCCAAAATAGGATGTCAACTTAATAACTTCCCTCTTTTCCACATACTCATCTTTGAACAGAGAAGGGGTTCTTTTTATTGTCAAAGCCCATCAGGATCATAGTTTATCAGAAACTTCATCCAAGTTTAAAATCTGACTCTTTTCCTGCTGCTGATACTTACACAACTCAGGTTTCTTCAATTATTTAATCTCCACTTCCTATCAGCGATGACTGGCTTCATTTTATCTTCAGCTATTTCGTTTTTTTTGCCACACTAAACTCCTGGTATTGCAGGTTTTTTTTTCTGAGGGTCACACTAAGGACAGCTCAGCAATCTGAAAAAAAAAATTAATGACATACCGGCTCACCTCCCCCTCAGACACTGAATGAACAGAAGCAAATCTATAACTACACTTAATTCCGACACCTAATGGCATGCCAGGACCAGACACACACTATGTACCTGGTAAAGCAATGGCCACAACAAGGTGAGGGGTGTGGGTCTCCAGAAACGAAGGTTCTTTCATTGTTCTTGTTACAGAACATCACCAAAAAAAAATAATAAAGACCAGTAAAGCAACAGTCTCATTTTTATCAGGAAAATGAAAACTGAGTTCATTGTACAGTCACATGATTCCCATTGAGGGCTTAATAAAGACTCCCTTTATTGCTGGCTTCTGCTATAAATAAGCAGATGGTGGCGATTTTGGATCCAAATTGTTGTTTTTGCATGCAAAATGCCTTTGGACAGTGGGAGGAAAGGTTGAATAGTTTTAAATTAAACAATAAAGGCATGCTGTATTTAAAAAAAGAAAAGAAAAAAGATGGAGGCAACAACAATATTATCCATATGAAACGCCTTGAAGCCTGAAGTTCTGGCCATGTTTTAAAACCAAGTGAGAAAAATGCATAGTTAATATTACATAAATACGGAAAAACAGTGGAGTCTTGCTGATTTATAGCAATAGAATTTTATTTTATTTTTATATGATTTTTCAAGTTAAGACTTCAAATACATGATTTAAAAAAAAAAAAAAGATATAAGGTCTAGCTATAAGCCTATTTTGGGTCGCTCTGGTTACACAGCTTAGACCTGAGGTTTTATATTTTTAATATTTACTTTTCAATCAAGCTGATGAAGACCTGCCTGCCTTTATTTACACCCTCGGAAGGATTTGTGCTATAAAATCCCTAGTGCTCTGTATTGTAACAGGATCCCTTTCCCCACTCCCCTACCTCCTTGTAGTGCCTAAAAGCAGGTACAATTGGAATAACTCCAGACAGTGATACGCAACTGTTTGACTTCAGTCCTAAATGGCAGTGCCTACACCAGAAGGGCTTCACGCATCAGTGAAACATCATGTTAGATTCAAGCCTTTTGCTTCTCTGGATTAATAGTATCTAGTATAGATGTCTACTGGATGCTTTTACTTCCCAGTTCTGTGTTTTCTAGAATTATTCAATACGCAATATTTGAGGAAAGCATAGGCAATAGCACATGGAGCATTCGTCCTGGAGCTCTAGCTGGTCTCCTTGCCATGAGCATAAACCCATCAGCTGTGCCATGACTGCTGTCAGTGTCTCTCAAACCTTTTCAAGAGGGACTTGGACTTTTCCCTCTCCGTGTGACGCCAAAAGCAGATTGGTTCTCCTGGTTCCAGGAGATTCTGATCCAGAGCCTTTCCTAGGCAACTGCCAGACTTTCTTACACATTCTTCAGTCCACAAAATCATTATATATAAATGTTCTTGGCAGGAGCTGCCAAAGCGATGCACAGCACTGTCTGGCCCCTGCCGCTCTTGGGTCACTCAGGTAAAAGACTGCAGTTCCTGTGCTGTAGGCAAGGTCTCCTTGTTGGCATTCATGGGACCTGCAGGTCCAGCTCTCTGTATTCATGGCAGAGGTTGCATTACACTGCTTGTTATGAGGAGCTCTTCCAGGATTCCCACTGTACCAGCTTGAACTATCTGTTATATTCTAATAGCAGTTATTCTCCATGCTTGCTCCTATATTTTCTTAGTCATAATACTAAACTTCAACATATTGAGTTTAGGTACAATTAAGACCATGAGGAAGGAGATTTTATAAACTAAATCTAGAAATGCTCTGCCATTAGCTTCATTTTTAGCCTCATGTACAACTTGTTTGCATGTGTCTGTTGAAGGGGTAGCTCTGTGTGTACCAGGTGAACACGCAGAGCTGAGCCAGGAGTGAGCCAACCCTCCGAGAGTGGTGAGACACAGGGAAGGCAGCTGTTTGACTGGGACAGGGTAATTCTGCCCCAACATCCTTCCTCTACAACAGCATGTGGTATTTAGCCTGTTGTAGAGGAAGGCTGTTTGTGGCAGCTTATGTTCTTGGTCAGAGGATAAAACTACTTTGCCTACTAAAAAAGTCCTTCCAAGCCCCCTGTGACCTCTTGAGAAGGGATGATGTTCCCTACAGCTAAATTCCAAAAGTAAACAAGTGGAGGGGACCAGAAAAGCTGGAATTTTTCCAGGTAAATATTGGCACATAATAATTGCAAGTGAGCTTGTGTATCCTTCTCTGGGAACAGGGCACAAATTTCACATGCAGGCTTTGCCTTACAGCTTAAATGCAGCTGTCTCGGGGGAAATATGGAGGTTATTTAATAGTGCCCAGCAATGACACTAAACAACTTAGGACAGGAAGAGAAGAAGAGCACCATATTAAATGAAAACTGCACAAAGCAAAATTTAGGGAGACAGAATGTAATTATCCAACTTGGACCATGGCCAAGGCACTGATGCTAACACCTGTATTATTTAAAAAAAAAAAAAAGGAAAAAGTGTCACAAGAGCCATCAAAATCACAGAGATGAGATGATGGGACCTTGTTTTCAGCCTCTTTTCTTGAAAGATGGCACCTCAAGTAGCACAGTGCCCATTAGCACTATGCCAGGGTATTGATTCAGTACCTACTAAGAAGGAAGAAGGCCACCTACTGAAGAATATGCATAATTAAAGCTAAAAAATGAGCTGTTTTCATTGTGAAATAAGAGTTCTCATAGCACTGCCCCAGGAATCCACCCTTGAAAAAAATAGTTTGCACTTCACCTCCAAGGAATTTTGCAAAGGTCAACCACTAGAGCCAGCTGAATGCATTATTTAGTGACTTGACCATTTTATTACTGAATATTTCATTGGGTTTATTTTTACAATCAACTATTTCTGTTCATTCTAAAAGAAAGTATCACTAAATCCCCACTTTTACTGTGGTAGACAGTGAGATGAGAACAGCCACAGTAAGCAGATTTAACCAGTTGTCCTTGATCTTTAGCAGCTTTTAATTCCTCTGGCAACTCCACCCTTGAGAGAGTTTCTTAGTGTTGTTCTAGAAGACTGTAATAGAAATCAGGAACTTTGTTGCTGCCCAAATAAAATTCAGCATCTTTCTGTAGAATTACTCTGTATTACACCATGAGGTCCTGAAGATGCACCATCAAGTACTTACCAAAGTTTCTTGGGAACAGGAAAAGAAAGTGAGTTCATAGAATCATAGAAATGGTTAGAGTTGGAAGGGACCTTAAAGATCATTGAGTTCTAACTTGAGTTCATGGACACCTCCCACTAGATGTGAAGGCAAAGGCGCTCTGGTGGGAGAATGGTTTTGGCATCTCCTCTGCAAACTAAAGACGTGCAGACACAAAACCACCCCTGTGTTTCTCACAGTTATGATTTTAGTCACAGAACAAGATTCTACCTGGATGTAGTCTTCTCCCCTTTACAGAATGGGTGTCTTCCTAAGGGAAAATCCTGAGATTTCACCTCAATCAGACGTTTCATAGTTGATGTAGAAATCATGTGAGGTTTTAGGGCCTGTGTTGTGCACAAGTTCCTGCTGGGCCAAAATTCAGTAAACGTGTATAATATGGTTACCCAAGTATGCTTTTGACATTTGCCAGTCTACGGTGGGGTTTTCCTGAAAGCGTCAGTCAAGAGTTTTAGAAAAACAGATATTTACTTATTTTTATAAAACAGATGTAGTAGGTATAGATAGCTTATATAAAGGATGCGCTTTGGCATTTACTTCATGTTCAAAAACTATGGGCACTATGTATTTCCTTATTTTTGCTTAATTTGTTTTTATTATTATTTTATTTTTTTACTAGGACATCTCAACCTTTCTGGATGCCTGCTAAATGATATGTAGGATCCAAACTGCAGAGCAGAGCTTGCTTTTTACAAACACATACTATTAAGCACTTGTATAATTATCTAGTTAAATCTGTTTATAATATGCCCCTCAGAGCCTGTGCATTCACTAATATGATTTTACATGTATCGTAATAATTTGGAATATTCTAGATTAATAAATTACATAGCAGCGTTGTGGAGGTTGTATCTGCACCACAGCTATGGCTGAGACTTACTTTCCACCACAAACAAAATAAACCTAGCCCCTCTGGTAATAGCAAAAAAAGCTCTTTCCGCTTCAAGCTATGTGTAAGTGGTCTCTGCCTAGTTAAAACTTTTTTGCCAAATTTTAATGATTTCTGGCAAAGTGCTTTTCAAGAGACAGGGCTCAAAAATTGTTTTCAAATACTCTTCCAATGTTTTTCCCTTGTATCTTAATCTAAAATGGAGTTCTAAAATCTTCCGTGGGGCTGACTTAAAGAGGTTTATTTTGGAACAACTCTGAAAGAAGATGAGGCCATCAAATGACTCCGAGAACTCTGTGCTGTCATTGCCGAAGGAAGGCTGGCGTTCCTGCCTGTCCTTTGAGGAATGCTAAGAAAGATTTAAATGACTGCAGCTGAAAATACACAGCAGACATTTTCCAGGCTCCTGTTCCTGAGGGCGTACACCTGACAGGGTATTAAATACCCTCTCTTCCTCATTGCTCCTCACCACCAAGGCAAAATGTTTACCTCCAGTAGACCCAAAGAAGGGTAAAAGCCGTGAGCCTTGGGACAGGAAAATACAGGCCTCTGTCTTCTCTGGGCCTTACCTTACATGCAGAAGTCTACAGTGAGTTGAAAGAACCTTAGCATATAACAAATACAGCCAGAATGTACCTACAATGTCTAGGGAGAAAATTGTAGGTGCAATTAAAAGCTTTGTTATGCACACGCAGATTTGCATGGGTCTCGCATTAGCCGACAACATTAAGAGCTCTCTGAATAACCAGTGCAAGTTTTCAATATTTATTATTTATCATGGATAAAAGGTTTTTCTCTCTGCAAGACAATGATTTCTCAACTTTTAGCAGCTCTCATTTTGATCAGTGCTGAGTCCTTACCCTACAGTGTCTCCATGAAAAGAAACAAACTTTTAATCGATCTTGCTTTACACATACAGTCTTCCTTTACTAATGAGTGGAAAATGCTGGAATGCCTTTCTCTTAATCATACAGTAATTTCACTAATTCCAACCTTCTTAGTAATCATGCTACAAACCACAAAAAGTTGTACTTCAAATTTCTTTTTAGACAAACAGCATACTGCATGTAGTCTTCATTAAGATCCCATATGCCACCAATTATGGAAGCATCATTAAAAAATGAGTACATCTACATTTATAACTCTCATTGGCCAATATCATGCAATTACAGCATGTGTATAAAAAGAAAAATAATGATCTGCGGCTGTAGCGTCACCATTAGTACTGGAGAGATGCATGTGCAAAGCGAGTCAAGATCCATCTTGCGTGTTGTCATTGTTCCATTTGGAACTTGGATGAGCAGGAGGTGTTTTCTGGTAGCCAAAGACAAAACAAAAGGATTTGGTTCATAGTTCTGAGCTGGGATAAATTAGCTGGCTTGTCATCCGCAGTGGGGACCCACCACGGTGCTTCTACTCTGGAGCTATTCTGCCATGCCCGCAGAGGATGCAGTGAGCTCCATAGCTATTAGCACTTTCCATCCTATATTAGCACCCAAATGAGCCTTGCTTTTAGCCCAAAGGTGTCATACAGCAGGGTCTATCAAAGACATCCAGAGGAGTCTGAGCTTTGACCTGTTGCCATTCACTCATGCTGGTATGTGGGGCATCCACAACATGGCCCCTGAGCTAATGAAGCAATACTTTTTTAAAGTCCCTATATAAAAAAATGGTGACAAAAATTATTAAAAAATTGGAATATTGGGATTGCTGTAGAGGACTTTTCATATTTAAGACTTAGGCTTTCATAAAGCTCTACTTTCACAAAAGTATGTAATGCAAAATAGCACATTTTATTGAACATCATGGAAAAAAAATGAGGGTACAGCCATTTTTGTACTTATGAATGATTGGGTTGCTTTTAAATGTGAGTTTACCAATGAATTTTGTAATTAATCTCATATTTTCCAAACGTATCTATCTATGCAGCAAAAATATTTTTAAATTTTTAACTCTTAAATTACAGATCATCAGATCATCTAGCCTCAGTGTCTTTTTTTCTTAGTATGTTTGGGTCTGAAATAGCTTTGACCAAAAGGTGGAAGCACTAGAATGAAGGCAAAAAGTGTTTTCTATTGATGAATATTCTTTCAGAATAGATCAGACAGATCACCTCCCAGCTTCTTGATGAAACATGCCAAAGTCTAACCTGCCAGAAAGGATGTTACAGTACCACCTCTTTGCTATTTACTTCTCCTCACCATTCCCATTACCACACCAGGATTGCCAAGGTTATTCCCTACCCAAAAAAATAACTCTGATTCAGCTAAAATCTTCACTCCTTTAATGAGGAAAATATTAGCTTTTATTTGAGGCGTGGGATTTTGCTATTATGATTGGTTTAGTACATTGCACATTCAGACTCTGTGGTGACTAAAAAAAAATAAAACAAACCAACAAAGACGGCAGTATTCAGACTAGCATTTTATCTGATTTTTTTTCACTTTTTTTTTTTCACTCTGTTGTAAGAGGGATGTAGACAGATAGTAGTACTGACTTCGGCTCAACCACCCATTGTAATGGGCTAGAGAATTAGAGCCAGTAGCCTGCTTGTGGAGGTTCTATCATCTGTAATAAGCACACCAATATTCACCATAAGAGTCCATCCCAGTCTACTTTCTGGTACTTAGTTTCTTTCTATAATGAGCAAAAATGTAAAGGGCTTTGGCTGTCTTATTTTCCCAAAATGAACGATTCTAAAGAAAACATCAATTTACTGCTTACTCTTTAACTGGATGTAATTCCCAAGTGCTGTGTAATCATTAAGTGAGTTTTAATTTAACAAGTGTGCTGCTCTTAGCACATTTTTACTTATGTAGTAGTAAATTAACTATAACAGATTATAACTGTTCTTCATCATTTAGCAATAAGTAAGACTTCCCATAAATATCTTTAAGATTAAACCAAGGTATTTTTAGAGCACTTGCTCACAACTCATTCTCCTTTATGATCACAGGTGAAACAATATCCATTTCAAAGAAAAGAAGATTATTTTTCATGCTGAGATTCAAAATTCCAGTTCATTTGCTTTGTGGTTTCTGGGAAGGAAGCTGCACCACCAGAGGTATGTCTCACCTGGCCACCCCTGGTAGATGAGCAATGCTTTGATTTGATGGGGATGGGAACACTTCAGCAGCTTCAGTGAATTTGCTGGATCAATGAGGCATCACTGCATTTTCAAAGTGATCTCCTTCAGTGTCTCATAGTCTCATGCATTTCTATCACAGATTTTGCTTTGGTAGCAATCAGCAGCTGGTTTCAGAGTGACTACAATGCTAAGGGCCAAATCCCAGAAATACAGTAACCAAACCCAGAGCCTCATATCTAGAAGAGCTCTTGCCTTTTCCTTTCTGCCGCCTGCTGAGTTCTCACATTAACCCAGGCCTCTTGTGTCTAAAGGGGAGAAGCTCCTTCTGAAAGGCTGTCCTTACATGACACTTCTCTGTCTGCTGTCTATATAGATAGGGAATGACCATGATTAATTAGAATAGCTACTGAAGTAATTTCATGAGAACAATGATGATATTTAACTTGAATATTGTTTTCTCCGGGGCTTTACCCTGATCGTTTAAGATTGTGCACTTCAAAGGGGAAAAAAATGGATCTGGCACTTACATTTATGCTGGGCTGATGTTGTTGGTTTGCTGCCAAAGTGACATATCACAGAGGCAACAGCTGAGGGATCTCAGCCATTGAACCTTGGTGCTAGCCTTATGAGAAATCACTTCAGTGGTGTCATGGAATATTTCTGTCCATTTTGTCCTTAAAGTTTAGAGAAATGCCATCTCAAGTTAAGTTAAATCAGAGCTTTCTCATTTAGGCACAGGACCCTTCAAAATCAAATTGATGCCATCAGCTTGTTTCACATTTAACAGCCTGAAGCAAAGGCTTAAAGAATTAAAATTTTGGTTATGAAAGGCCTGGTCTGACCTCACCCTCTTACTGTCTACAGTGTATCACAAACCTCTTCATATAACCTACCCTTTCTCTGAAATTTTCTATACTGTCACGTTTGGGAGTATTTTAAGGGCAAAAATAAACATGACGTGAAAAATAACTGTTATTCTCCTGCCCTCAGAAAAAAGAATTTTTGCTTGCGTTTTTATATAGTTAAATTTGCATTTGAAAACCATTTAACCATAATGGCCCCATGTCAGTATTCTCACTCAGAAATGTTCTTCTAATTCCTTGGCATCTCTTTCTCTCCCAGTTGGTAGGGATTTTGGTCTCTAGCAGAAACCAGCAGAGAACAAACAAGCTAAAAGAGGCTAGTGCAATCTGAGTTGCAGAGGGATGTTAAATTAATTATGCATAAGGTGTCTACTCCCTTTTTTCCAATAAGTCCATATGTTCTCTTAAATATACAGAATGATGGCATTAGAAAGGTAATAATGCTTGATTTCTCTCAGTAGCCTTAACTGAACTGTGAGATAGAATCTCTCCTCTGGAAGCAAACTGCCTATTTTAGCTTGGCAAAAGGAAATATATTCACCCAGTCAGGCAGCTGCAGGAGCAGGACAGAACAGGAATTCGATCAATATTTTCAACAGTACTTTTTTTAACATGTAGAAACTTTTCCTTTCTTTTATACACATTGTCAAAACAATGTCTTGAATTTGGGATTTTTTTTGAGGGAGAGAGTTTTGGAAGTGGCCTACTGTCACTAGAAAATCCAATAAATATTGCTGTATTTAGAACTTGGATTTTTGTATGGGTGATTTGTAGATAAAACAGTTCCACTGTGACCATGCTTCTTCTTGAGAATTTATTTTTGTCAGTCTATGTTATTTAGATTTTTATTATTTCAGTTCTTGTGATGTTCTGAAAAATGAGAAAAATATCTGTAGCACGCAGGATTTTTTCAAATTTAAATTTACTTTATTAGTGCTCCTCAGAGTCTGCAGAGAAAGGTATATGATAATGAGTCCAACACCAGTTATTTTATTCCTGCATATCCATAACCTAATCTCATTCTCAGTTCAGGTGACACCCCTATTTATTGCCTTGCCCCAGTGTATGAAGCTATGATCAGCCTCTTCTGGAAACCTCACAGAAATGCGTATTGGTCATCCAAGTCTTGATCTATGTGTATTACATTAAGGTACCTGTGCTTAAAGTTAAAAAAGGACAAGTTCTTTAAGACATGCTTATGCTATGGGCACACTTCCCTCAGTAGCGATGCTTATTTTATAACATTTTGAGAGTATGTGTTTCAGCCTTCTCATTGATCGCCAGATGTCAGGGAGTGCTGGAAGCAGATAGCCAAAAGTAATTACAAGTATCCTGGCGATATCCTGTGTTATGACTCAAATTGTAAAATTCTTTGAAAATTTCATCAGCTATGTAACATTAAAAGCATGCTGGATAAATTAGGGGGTGGGAGGGGAAAAAGGAAAGGGAAGTGGCTGAGCTGTTTAACACCTTAACTAAAAGGAGAAAAAAAAAAAATGCATCAAAGAAGCCTATGCAGCAAATCTGTTTGCTGTTTTTTCATCAGATATTAACTGAATCCTGAAGGGATTTCATTATCCAGATGAAAATACTTGGCTTATTTATCAGAGGACAGAGGCTTACATTGAGATGACAGTCTAATATTCAGTCATTGTGGAATGGTATACGTTAGAGATGTTGAACCTGGTGAAGGGACTGAAGCCCTGCATTTGGCCATGAGAGGCCCCAGTAGCATGTGTTCAACTCTTCACGCTATGTTTCTGCAGCACTTCATTGAGAACAGGGCCTTTGACTCTAAACTCATTTTGCCAGGGTCTTTGATTCCTTGTCTGCTCCACATGGCTGCTATCAGTTTACAAATAAAGAAATATTAAAATTGGCTTATGAACTGTTCTTATTGTAACTGAGCTCTGCTATTAGCCAGGTCTAGATGTTTTCATATATTCCACACCCCTGTTGCCCTTTGAGATTTTTAAGTGTTGTTTTCTTGTACATTAATAATTTCCTTGTGTAATTGTTCCCAAGAGAATGAGCTGAAAGAATTATGAATTAATTTGCATATTTTAATGTACTAATAAACTTACCAAGAAGAAAATTTCATTCAATCCAGGTGGAAACCAATCACTTTAAATCAAAGCTTGCTGAATTTCAAAGAGGTTTTCTTTTCAGGAAGTTGCAGAAGAACTGTGCCCTGCATGTTAAAAGTAATTAGAAAGCACAAACAACAATTTTAGAAAAAGTGCCAGGTCATTTTTTGCTGCAGTTATAGGGTTCACAGACATTTAGGAAAATGAGTATTTGCTGTATTTGAACAAAATGAATAGCAATTTCTTGGAGGTTAAGAGGTCTCATGCTATAAATGCAGATTTTTACCCTTTCATTGAAAAATATTTTTAAACTATTTTAGCTTTTTTTATTGTCTGATGTAAATAAATAATTCATGCTATAGATTCTGAAACATAGATCAAGAAACAGAAATGTCCTCTTATGTACAATTTATTCAAATAGAATCTTCAGTGAACAAAGTGTTCTCTTTATGTATTCATTTATAACCATACAAGGTCAGGTCATCTTCATGTATCTCTGAGCACCTGAGTAACCAAGTCACTGTTCCTGAGTAACTAAAGCAACAGTTCTGAGCATGTGCTGTAAGTTAAATACATTCAAGCGCTGTTCCAAGTAGTATCATAGTTACACACAACCATAAGTGATTTACTGAACTGGGAATTTGTCATCGAAGTTTATATTCCTTCACATATTTTAATCTTGTTTAAATTCAGGAATAGGAATGAATGAGCCCCCAGTTTCCAAATGAGATGTAAAATATGTAATTAATGGAAAATGTAAGGCTTGATGTCAAACTTACAAGTTCTGAAGTTTATTTTAGTAGCTGATAAAGTTTAACATTAACATTTTGCAAGGCAAAAAGATTTATTTAAATGATTATAAACTGCGTAGAATGAGTCCCACAATATGTTTTTGAGAAAAAAAAATGCTCTTTAGTACCAAAATTCCCATTTAATGACTGAAAAAAGTAAGCAGGCTTCTTGTTAAGAAAATAAAGGGAGAGATTGCAACTGCCTTTAACCAAGGGTAGATTAAATTTTGCAGCTGGTATGGGAATGAGAACAGAGGAGGGAAGGGACTGGTGAAGCTCAGGGAGAAACAAGGATAAAACACAACAGGTTTGGAAGCAGACGAAAAAATGCTGGAATTGAGACCAAGGGGAAACCTGGGAGAAAAAGGGCAGCAACAAGAAAAAAGGCTGGGTACTTGCAGTGATCAGGGAAAGCCCCAGAGTAAGACAGAGGGAATGACTATGTTGGGCCCAACGCGGGAGCACTACTAAGAAGGCTGCAGTGAAAGTAGCTGTGCCTCTTCCTTAAGGAAACAGATGCAGATTAGAGACAGGAATTCATCGGAAGCATTGGTATGGTCATAGGGAATCCAACCTACAAAAAGTGTTGAACACAACCTGGGTGATGTTTCCTCTCAGAAAATATAAAAACAAAGTAATTTCTACAAAATAGGGCCTAAATACAAATGATAAAATAATGGATGCAGGAATTTCTCAGTAGAAGATCTGGCCACTTAGATTATATTCCCTGTTAGGGCTTTGAAAAGTGGAAGCTTCTTTATCACCACAGCTCGATACGATGCTCCTTTCTGGAGTGTGCCCAAGAAGGGAAAGTATTATATTGACTGAAAAAAAGCCCAACAGAACCTGTTCCTCCCATAAAGCTACTTTATGACATGCATGTTTCCATAAATTCTACATGAAATACTTTTTCTTTAGTAAATTTGAAGTTTGCAAACTATTTGCAGAGCAAACTTGTATGTGTATTCAGTAATGCTGTTTTTCACAAAAACTACTGGCAACAGGCAGAATGGCTCTACCAGGATGAAAATACACATATAAAACAAAGCTGCTATTTTTGTTCTTCAAGAGGTGTTGTTTTGTTTGCTAGACTGCCTCAGAGGTTGCAAACAGATACACTGTTTGTTTTCTATTCTTAAATATTTTTTTTACACAAATGTATATATAATTTGATTTTTAAAATGTTTACAGTAACTACAGAAGGCTATTTTTGCTGTGCTCAAAATAACATTTTTTACACACAGATCCAGCCATCTCTTAACCCAGAAAATATTACTTCACACCAAAGTGCCTGCCACAACGCATTTGTTTTATTTTAGCAAGATAGACAAAACATGAAATTCCTGATGATGCTTTTTATGACAGTGCATGGGGAATTTCCTCACAAGCACACAAACTTGTTCTCCAGTTCCAGATACAGTATTACTACAGTGAAGTTACTTTTGCCTAATATAAATATATATGTAAGTTCTCAGAATATACAAGCTGCAGTCCAAATTTCAGCACAATGCATTTTGAAACTAATGAGGTGCAAACTTTGTAACAGAAATGAGTGGAGGCAGTAACCTCATTATCAGCACAGCTCTGTACCACTGTAATGAAGCAACTGTCTGGCTGAAATGTTTTAAGACCTGGCTGACTAAACCAAGACCCCCAAAATTCTCACAGCTGTAGAGAATACTGACACTGCTTCACTTTTGGCACATCCCAGCCTGTTCCTGCATAGAAGGAGCTATATCCAAATGCCTAACTCTTCTACAGTAAAGTAATATTCTGTTTAATGGCATTTTTTTTCTTGCCAGGCTTTGAGACCGGTATCAGCAGTCTCCCAAAATTCCCTCCACGCTGCACTGTTTATGATATCTAGTCTAAAATACAAGCATGATGCTTAATGAATATGTGTTTGTCACGTGACTAGCTGGAACAGATTAAATGCAAAAGTCCCCTGTAATCTGCTGGGAGAGATATCTGGAGTGCTAGAGTCAGCACAGCCAGAAAACCTTCAAAATAATTTTCTTCAGCTCTAATTTGAAAAACTTGAATGGCAAACTTTACCCTAAGGAGAAATTGTGCTAACCACAGATTTATTTATTTTCTGCCGATGAAGACAGCCATGTGAACAACTGACAGAGATGCCTTTTTCTGCAGGAGGGTGCCAGAGATTCAGAGTTACAAGCTTAAGCTTCAAAACTGACACTGACCCTATTTATTAGCACAATAATGGGCTTGTTGTGGCTCACGCAGCTTTCCAGGATTGCACAGGGCTAAACACAAGAGATTTTTACTGTCCCATTTCAGGTAGCTGAAAAGGCAAATGCATAGCTGAAAGTATGTCACATGGAACT
This sequence comes from Pedionomus torquatus, assembly GCA_013398155.1. Lineage (NCBI taxonomy): Eukaryota > Metazoa > Chordata > Aves > Charadriiformes > Pedionomidae > Pedionomus > Pedionomus torquatus. The sequence continues at coordinate 2,841 of VZRU01020239.1, read as the reverse complement.
CCCGGAAGCCGACTGCATTGCTCCAGTCACTTAATCCCCTCTGTAGCCCTTTGCTGGACTGTCTCCAGTATGTCCTTATCTTTATTGTACTGGGGAGCCCAACACTGGGCACAGTACTCCAGGTGTGAAGTACTTGCTAGTGCCAAGCAGAGAGAAAGAATCACCTCCCTTGACTCAGTAGTGATGCTCAGCCTAATACAACCCATGATTCTGCTGGCCACCTTTGCCACAAGGGCACACTGGAGGTTCATCTCGTTCCCACCAAGACCCCTAGGGCCTTTTCTGCCAATCTGCTTCTCAGCTGGGTGGCCCCAGCCTGTGCTGGTGGATGAAGCTGTTCCCAGCTGCAGGGCTTTGCACTCCCTTTGGTAAACTGCATGACATTCCTCTTTGCCCAATTCTCCAGCCAGTTGCTGTCCCTCTGGATGGCAGCACAGCCATCTTGTGTATCACACACCCCTCTCAGTTTTGTATCACCTGCAAACCTGAGGGTACACTCTGTCCCATCATCTAGGTCATTAATGAAGATGCACTGGACCAGGATCCAGGTGTTGAGCGCACAGTACATTTGAACACAATCCCATGCAGGAACCGTGCATCAAGAGTTAAAAAGCAAATTTCAATGTGTGCATCTGGTTGTCACCTTGCCTCACTGCCATGCTGTCATCTCTACCTTCACCAGCACGAGCTTGAGCTGCTGCAAAGGCATAGCCAACTACACTGATGCTCTGCAGCAATAGCAGGTGGCACCGTGACTGCAGCCACCGCCTTCCTGTCTGAGAGAAACAGTCACGTTACAGCGGCACCAACAGGGTCCAACCTCCTGCTTTTAACGCAAAAACTCTTAGATGGATTGGTACTTTCCTACATAAAAGATCACTGTGTTCCCCAGTCATGCCCTGATTTTGCTAGTGAGAGCACTTCCATGTGTTGACCATCTTGCTAGTAGAACAGAGTATCTGTTGGCGGACAAGTTTCTGTGAAAAAGCTTCAACAGCTGAATTTGCTGCAGTGTGGGTCCTGTATGGATTTGGATTGCTTCTGGCAAAATGATTTAAGAAACAATTTGGGACAGAGCTGGATTGAGGATCTTATTTGAAAGTCCCAGGAGAATTTTTTACATGATTACATGCTGTAGTAAAAGAGATAAGTTTGATTCCATGCATAAATTATGACTATTAATAACTGCATTATAATTTTAAATATAAATTATTATAATTAATCTTTTAGTACTAACAATTATAGTGTGACAAACTCTGAAATAAACACTAGAAGTCTCTAAATAAACAACATATTTGTGTCCTGACACTGTTTTTTTTCTTCTATTGTAGGAGACCTCGAGACAACAGACCTCAAAGCTCTGGATTTTCTTTTAGTCCAAAGGAAAGCAAACAGGAGTCAGAGTAAGTATGAATCAGACTTTGTATCCCATTAGATCTGGCCACCTCTGATGGAATTTCCACCCTTTTGTCATACATTCTTCTGCTTCGTTCTTCTCGTTGAAATTCTGCTTCAAGACCCTATGTGCCGTTGTACTTTTAGTCGTCTCCCACATCTGAACTCTCTTATCTTTCATTTTGTGAACCAGAAGTTGACTGTATTTCCTTTCTTATAGTTTAAACAAGGAGGCTCCAAAATACAGAAAGGCTAGTCTTGCAATTCTCAAAAGTGTACCCATAACTCTTATTCTATTTCTGTACTTAACTCAATATTCCACGCCTTTTTTCTTTTTTTTTTTAATATTTGTCTTTGATCCTGTTCAAGGCTCTCACAGTCTGTTTTGCTTGGCTGTGAAGAACCATAGCCATATGTAGCATTAAGGCTGAAAGAAACTTCCGAGTTGTAGCTACAGTGGGGCTGGAAAGGGGCTGCCAAAGCAAACATAAGGCTGACAAAAGAGTTCTCTGAAGAATACCGTGTTTCTCAATAGTACATGGCTCGCAGCTCAAACAAGGGCAAGGGTCAGCACTGGCATTGAGAGAACAAGAAGGTGCAATTTACATCTGAGATGGGGCTGGAAAAGGAGAAATAAGGCTGCCAAAGTATTCTTCTCCTGGTAATATTAAGTCTCTGGACTTAGCCATGTGACATGCTTTTGGCTCAGCCTAGGCATAAAGTTAGGGCTGGTGGAAAGGAAAAGCCAGAGCTCCAGTTGGAGTTGGGATGCCAAAGGAAAACATAGGGCTGCAAAAATAATATCTCCCTGAGGAATTGATAGTCCAGGAAAGCACTGCTGTGCCTTTCTTAGGGCTCAGTTTAAAGGTTAAGCTTGGAAAGAAGCTCAGGTCCACTTGCAGTGAGGCTGGAAAGAAGCTGCCAACAGCGGATATTTAACCAAAAGCGGAACATTCGGTGCCTGGAAAGATTTGAGTGCTCTTGAAGACTCTGCCCAGGGCAAGACTAGAATTAGGCCTGGAAGCCCCCATTTCTGTAATTTATGTACACAGTGCTGTATTTTGTGCTTACCTGGCATGCAGGCACCTGTCTTAAATCAGGGAGGAAATGGAGAGGCCTTGAACCGACACAGAAATGCAAGACTTAAATTCAAACACAGCAACTGGCAAAGGTGACAAAAAGGCCAGAAGCCAAGTCAAGGCAGGGAAACACCAACCCCAAACATTGTCAGCATTCTAGCCAGCCTTCAGCTGCAGGTGGTGTAGCAATGGGGCTGGCCCACTGTCGCTGCAGCCTGCTTGGGTGCACTCACTAACAAACCTCTCCTCCCTGCCATTATAAACTCTGGCTCAGCAAACGAGGCGGCTGACAAACAGGCGGGGGTGTGAGTCGCAAATCAAGACGGAGCGTTGCACTTCTTGGAAGCGAACTTCGGAGGCCTCGCTC